>JAOXYD010201283.1:0-22006 GCA_028565735.1 Pinacopodium congolense
ATTAATATAATATTATTTTAAAAATAAATTTGATACTAATATCGATATAATATTTAATATACTGATACCCTATAATATTTAGGAGCATTTGGGTGCACGATGATATTTTAGGACAGGAATGTTCACAATTTTGTGGCTAAAAAAAATAAAAGTTGGTAGTCAGGCAGGCGCACCCAACCCAACCCTTATGTGATGTTTCACATAAATGGGATGACACACTCGAACCACGTTTCCTTATTTAAAATAGCAATCGCATGGAAAAGAAAATGAGTAAGAAAGTGCTAAAAATGAAATAGGCATGAGTTAATCAGATACCCTTATATCACATTACATTAATCCAAATTTAATCAGTCTGCACTGCAGCTATAATTTTAACTTATCTTTATTTAAATTGATGTAGATATATTTGTTATATGTTGTTTGACATTGACTTTTTGGCTAATTTCCAATATAAATTTAACGAGGTGTTATTTTAATGGCAAAAACTATAAGGTCCCAACAACCCTCCATATATTAATAAATGTGGAATAATTTTATTAATAAAATCTGAGATTACAAAAATATTTTTATTTAATATATAGAAGCTGTCAGATAATGTATTAAATACCATATCGATATCAGTATTGAAGTTTTTTCTATAATAATATTGTATCGATACCAATTAATAATAGTACCGTTTTAAATAAAATTTTAAAATTATAAATTAGTTCTTAAATTTTATAAAAATTATAAAGTAGTTTATAAATATATTATATTGTATAGTTTTTAACTTAACTTTAAATTTAAAAAAGTTAAAATATAAATTTTTTAAAAATTAATTATTTTTATTTTTTTTATACTAATCAATACGATGCGTACTGATTGATATCAGCCAATATTACTGATATTGACTAGTATTTAAATTTAGTATAATAAACTTAAATTTCGTATTAATTTTTTATTGATACGGTCAATATCAACCGGTATCAGTACGAGAGTGATTCAATACCAGTTTGAAATTAAATACTCTGCTGCAGGGAGCTCGAGGAGACTCACCACTAGCCTCTGATCCTATTTAAAATGCTTATTGACAAAAAAAAACACTTTAGTAATTGTAATCATAGATAACTTCCCCAAAAAATATAAATATAGATAGTCTTCCATGGAAGCACACGCTACTATGGTGGATGGGAGTAGAAGTTTATAGTTAAACCAAGTAGTTTTCTCGTAAATGCTGATTGTCAATTATTAGGTGCAATTCTCTGTTAACACATATAATGTCATTATCAGCTGGGGAAATAATTGAGCAAATTCCATGAGATTGCAGGGAACAGCAGGCATTTATGCACATCTCATAGAGTTGACTCAACGAGCTGGATAATTAGAGGACTTGCGTAACAAAAGAAGAAGAAAAAAAAAACTTGAACTGCAAGAATGGAATGAAATCTGTTTGGTTTGGCGGAATTGGAAATTGGCATCCCCGAAAGAGAACTCTCTGATAAAAACTTTACAGGGGTAACATGAGTAGACAAAGTTTACTATAAAATTAAAGAAGAATTCTCTGGTTTGGTTTCAGCTTCAGAAAAACGTTTGGTGTGGCGTGGACAAGAAGGGTCACAGACACAAGTCCAGGCCAATCATAGTCGGATACGTAATGGCAAAGGCAAAGTGGGAGAAAGAGGAAGTGGCAGCAGCTGAGCTAACCCCTTTTGACAAAAATATCACTTCCTTTTCCTATATGGCCCTTTTTAATGCAAGCATCTTTTCTTTATTTTTATCTCTTGCATCTTTAATTGGTTAAATTGATTTTTTTTAATTAAGCTGCAGATCATCAAATGCTGAGTGAATCCAACTTTGGCAAGAATAATAGCATCAATACTTAAATTTTCAATTGATCAATTGTATTGCTATTTTTTAGAAAGAAAAGAAATTAACTTTTAATGTAAATTTATGACTCGTTTAGTATTATTGTTGTTGTGATTTTTTATTGTAATTTTTGTATTTTTATTGATTTTGTATTTTTTTATTTCTGTGCTGTTTTTTTTAATTTTTTTTCTATATTATAATGTTGTTTTTTTATTTTTATATTTTTTTTCAATTTTTGTGTTCGAAAAAATAAAAAAATTAAAACTAAAGAAAAAAATAAAACAAAACAAGGCCTTAATTTCAAAGACTATTGTAAAAAGTGTTATTTTATCTGTTTAATTCAATTTTTTGTTTTTAATAATTTTTAAGTTTTTATATTAATTTTTTATTTTTATATTATTTTTAATTTCAAAAAATATAAAAAGGAAACGACAACAGTAAACTAAGGCCACGTTTACTTTAATTTTTATTTTTTTATTTTTTTATTTTTATTTTTTTAATATAAAAATTGATAAAAACATATTAATATAATATAAAAATTAATAAAAATATACAATAATCAATAAAAATATAATAACTACAATAAAAAAATCACAACTTACAACTCAATTAAATATTTCCCTAAATAAATAGATCATTTATTTTTATATTTATTAATAACAGAAGTTACTTCTAATTAGAAATATAAAATCATAATAAATGCTGATAAAATGACTTTTTTTCCATAAAGAGTAAAATTGGTATGATTAGGTCAAGATGTACCTTAGATATTCTAAAAATATATTATCGCTAGTTAATGGCTGTCAACCTTTTCCTCGCTTTCATATCTGTTTGTGTGGGGGACCGTTTCAGCCATTTGACAAGTCGTCTTAATTTCCGTTGGCAATATATATATATATATATAACTCTATCAAAATTGCCTGTAAAACCAACGGTCCGATGATCGGTGGGAATTTAATTATAAAGTAAGAGAAATCAGGGGTCCCTGCCACTACCTGTACTATTAATTTGTTTAATCCAATTTAATTATAAAGTAAGAGGAAAGATGTGAACTTTTTACGTAGATTACCACCTAATGCCAGCATACAACTTTAATTAATAAGGGTGTCCTCCTGAACTATTCGATTTGTCGTTTTAGGCCCATCTTTCTTATATATAATAAAAAATGGAATTGAAATTGTGAGAAAACAAAAAGGAGCCTTATGGTGTGGGGAAAATCTCCATAACATCACTGTGTAGGTATCTCTCTAGTCTCTACTATTAAGAATCTTGTGTTGGCAGTTATAGCCAACTGTATGTTGGCATCATTATGATTGGCTTTTTGCTATTTTTTTTCTATAATATATAATAAGGGTTTGTTTAGTATTAATGTAATTTTTTATTTTAATTTTTAACACAAAAATTGATAAAGATAATACACTAATATAATATAAAAATTGAAGATAAAATATAAAAATTAATATAAATATATCAAAATAACAATTAAAAATTATAACTCATAACAATATCAAACGATCGATAAATAAATGTATTTATTTTAAGCTTGGATTTTACCGTCTAGGTTTTCTCTAAAGTACGGCGCTTCCAGGTTGGCATCTAGGGACATTAACTCCCAGGCCTAATGATCATAGGCAGTCTCAACATTGGAAACTATGCTTTGTTGATCCGGGAGAAAGATAGAATGTTCGGATATTTATCTATATATATATATATATATATATGGTGACTGCAGGGAGGAGAATCTTTGCTGCAATTTCCTACATATCAATTGACTTTAAGTTATAAATATCCTTTTTCTTTTCCTAATAACAATCTTTGAACTTTAAAATTTGTGATATACTACGAGTTGACGTTGTATTTGCTATATATACTAAAAAATGCAGAAGCTACCATCTACAATGCTCATTGGTTAGGTTTTGGAGTTTTGGGAAATGGATCTAATAATTGGATTCTTACAATCCTAGTGGGTGCTGGAGTCATAATGCAGAATTATTCACGCTCACTTCTCATCTTTCTGTTTCTTTTTTTTCGGGCAAACGCGTGCCCCAAAGTTCTCTGCTCTTACTGAAATTATTAAGACCAAGACCAGGTCTTGTGGACTTGTTCAAGTTGACTGGATTGCTCCAGACGGTTGACTACAGACCAGGTACATTAAAATGGTGGAATAAACTCGACAAAAAAGAGCATGAATTCAACCCTTCATCAATGCATTATTCTTCTATGATAAAGGAGTATATTTGGGTTCTGAAAATGCATTGTTTTAGGCTTCTGTCCAGTGCTTTCTTCTTAATCTCTAGTCAAATAAGAAAGCCATATTACTTACTATTCTTTTTCTTCGGCATTAATAATGGTGGAGTACCAACCAAAATACACAAATGGGGGGATAATACGAAAGGTGATAATATCTTGTAACTATATCTATTCACTAATCCTGATAGTGAATTAAGTTAATAGAACTTTTTCGTTAACTAGCTTAATCTTGAAGTTCACAGTACTATAATATTATAAAATAGGCATTTGTGTCAGGACATTTCTACCACAATATACTAGAAGCTGTTGGGTTTCTTTCTAAACTGTTACAGTCGATAAAAGCAAGCTTTTACATTAATATAACTAATTATATTAGATGTATTTATACTAATTATTCAATTTAGATTTAGATAAATAATTATAATATTTATGTATTATAAATAAATATACATTTTAAATATTTAAATAGATTAAAAATATAAGCTACACTTACAATAATATTAATCATAGCATCATCTTAGCATCAAACTTATAAAAGCAACAATTTTTATGAGAATGAAAATTATTTTAATAAACTTTATGACTCATTGAAAAGATTTTTTTTTAAAAATAAACTTTCATTATATATGTGTGTGACGACCCTGATTTTTTGTTTATAATTACTCATCTTGTGTATTTAATCCTTCTACATATTTTTTTGGAAAATAAAATCAATTGAATTAATAATCAGTTATGACATGAATCGCTGCTAAGTCATGGATATAAATATCAAAACGCAAAGAAAAACCCCCATTTAATACATTTATTTAATGAAACTAACACTTCTTCTTCTTCCTTATTCTTATCCTTAAAAGCATCGAGATCTCTAAAACCACCTTTCTCTTTCATCAAGTCACTTGCTTCAAAATTCCTAAGGAAATGAGTCGATCTCCTAAACCATAACACGAATTCAAGGAGATCTATAAGATCTCCTGACCACATCGTGAGTCCAAAGAGTTCTTCAAGTTTTTTAGGTGCTAAAGAGCTAGCCTTTGCTTCGTCTCAAGTACCAATCTACACCATCCTTAACTAAAGTTACTCATCTAAAAAAATTAAGACCATATCTTTTCCTTTTTCCATGGAGGAATTGTTCCCTTTCTTTGCATGGAGAAGCTTCGCACTCTAGCCAGAAGGAGGGAGACATTGTTCATCAACTCTAGTCAAAGGCCTGCCGCTGGATGAAGACGTCTATTCCAACAACTCCCACCTGGTAAGCTCTTAAAGACACTGTCTTTCTCTACTGTGATTAATTGCTCACGTCTCTTCATTAATTAGATTTAGTCGTCTTCCTCTAGGAGACACCAGTTTTGCTTGATTAGGGTACTATATCTAATGTGTAATTTGTGATTGACTATATGCTTCATAATACTATTGATGATTGATAAGGCTAGTGTTTCCTTTCTTAAATCTTGTTCTTTAAAAGTTCTTCTATTTTTCTCCAGCCATATGTAGTAGATCCCATAATTTAAAGATATTTTGTAAAGGCTTTTATCTCCAACTCCAGTAGTTTTGAAGGTGATGGACCATTCTATCATATGAGACTAATCGATTAAAACCTCCTGGATGTTGCACAGTCATAGGATAGACAACTAAATGAAGTTAGCGAATAGACAGTTGAAAATTAGGTAACTAATTGTTTCCCTTTCTGTTTTACAAAAAACATAAGTCTCAGAGGTGTTTAGAAATTTTCCAATCCTGTCTTTCATATTTAGTTTACCTCTAATAGCCAACCATAATAAAAAAGAGGCTTAAGGATGAAAATACTTAAACCAAAGTAGATTACTCGATTTCACCCTAGGTTGTCTTAGTCGCATTATATCCTTACAAGATTTGTTACTAAACACTCAATTAGGTGAAGCCGTCCATACAAGATCATCCTCCCTTTCCTCATTTAACTTTGTACTTAGAATCTTGCTCACTATAAGATGATTAGGTAACCCTTCTAACACATTACTGAATTCAGTAATCACTTCTCTTATTGGGGAGTTAGGTGGGATTATTCCCCTTATCGAAATAAGCTCATCAACCTTAGATAAAGGTCTATCACCTAACTATTTAGCATCCCAAAATAAGGTAGACCCTTCATTCCCTATTTTTTATTTCATAAGTTGCCTTATAATTCCTCTATAATGTATCAGACTCTTAAAAGTCCCGGAACTACTAGCCTTTGATCGGAAGGTTCAAAATTTTCCCTCTCTAAATAGTATGCGTTAACCCATTTAGCCCATGTTGATTGCTTGTCTTTGAGTAATCTATAAATGTTCCTGGCTAATAATACTTTATTTGTAATTTTGAGAGGCATTATACCAAGCCATCCTTCCTTTTTAAGGATACATATATCTACCTAACTCACTTTTTCCATACCTCTAGATTCAGCATTACCTGTCTACAAAAACTTCCTTAGATTTGATAATGCTCTTAGGAAAGACAACATGAGTAGCCCAATGAATGCTTAGGGAGTTAAAAACTGAAATGATAAGTTAAGCTCCTCTAGCTAATGTCAAATTCTTATTGTACCAACAACTTATTCTCCTTTCAATTATGTCCAGAAATAGCCGAAAATCCCTATAAGAAGGCTTCTTAGAGAATATTGGAATGTCAAGGTAAGCGAGTGGCAGATCCTCTAAGTATAGACCAGTGAGATAGCCTAGCCTCTCAGCATCCCGTCTAGTATTGGCTAAACAATACAAGGTACTCTTATCCTAATTAATTGATAGCCTTGATAGTCTATTGAATAAATTTAGAGCTACCATCAAGGAGTTTACTGAATTTTCATCTGTTTTAGCAAATAGGAGAACATTATCTACATATAGTAAATTTATGAGATTAAACTTCTTACACCAAGAGTGAAACTTAAATTGTCGATTTAATCTAGTCACCCTTTAAACAAGTCTGTTGATGACTTCCATACCTATTGTGAATAGGTATGGTGAAAGGGGGTCACCTTAGCGAAGGCCTCTTAGTCCAGTAATTCTTCTTGAGGTTTCACTATTTACCAGGATATTATACGAGGTGGAAGTGATACATTCTTTAATGAGCTATATATAGGGATAAGGAAAGCCAAAAGCAATTAATGTATTAACTATAAACTCCAAACTAATAGTATCATAAGCCTTTTAGATGTCTACTTTGATGATACAATCTTTGCTAGACCTCTTGTTAAAGTAATTCCTTACCATGTTATAAACCAACATGATGTTGTCTCCCAATTGTCTACCTTAGATAAAAGAGCTTGTAAATGATTAATGTAAGTGGGAATAACCTTCTTTAGCCTATTTATTAGGATTTTAGATATGCTTTTGTATAAAATATTACAACAGGCTATAGTCCTAAAGTCTTTGAAGGTTGTAGGCATTTAGGGCTTTGGAACCTAAGTAACAAATTTCTTGTTTGTCTCCTTGAGCAATCTACCATTTTTAAAAAATTCCAAAACTACTTGTGTAACCTCATGTTTAATACTCGTCCAAGCTTTTTGGAAAAATAGAGCATTTAACCATTTGGCTCATGAGCCTTATAAGGGTTCAGAGAAAAAACTACTTTCCCCATTTCATTTTACTCAAATGACTTGGATAGGAAATCTAAATCTTAAACTGAGATCTTTTAATCAATAATAGACTCCAAGGCTTAAAGAGAAGCATTCAATTCAACCCTTGTCCCATAGATATTGGTAAAGTATTGTAATAACTCTTGTTGAGTGTTAATTCGAGTACTAGACCCTGTAACTAGCTCATGTATTCTATTAGGATTCCTCCTAGCTAAGGTTGCTTTAAAGAAAAATTTTGTGCATAAGAGAATCCTTGAATGTTGTTGCATGATAGAATTATGACAATTAAGAGCTAGAACATATTCATTAAGAGTAAAATTTTCTTTTCCTCGTAAACTAACATCTCCAGCTGTACTCTTAGCAAACTTTGAATTCCTTCCAGCTTTTCTAAAGCATTAGTCACTACAATCATGGTATCCTGCATAATAGAGTTGTTCAGCTTCTTAAGTTCCTCTTTCACTTTGGTCATCTTCCTCATACATGCAAATTATTTTGTCCCATTGAAGGATTGCTCCACACCTTTTTTTACATCATCATTAAAACATGGTAGATCAACCAAATAGTTATTAAATCTAAACAAGGAATGCATTTTAGCTCCATCCTACCTAATTTACACCGCAATTAAGGAGTGGTCAAAGAAAAATTCTTAAAGCATGCCTTAGATTTAGGGAATGCCTCCAGCCATTATGAATTCACCATAGCTCTATCTATTTTCTTTGTTGTACTCAAGGAACTAGATTGTTTGTTTGACCAGGTATAATAGTGACCCTTAAAGGTCAGATATGTAAGTTGTGCATTAAAGGCGCAGTTCTTGAGTTCATTCATGTGGTTCCTTATATAAATGTTCCATTAACCCTCATAAAGATGTAACATGCAATTGAAGTCCCCTAATACAAACCATGGTTCCTTGATGTTATTGCTCTATAGGGGGATTTGATTCTATAAGGGAGTTCCTAGGCAAGATAAATTGAAAGCATATATGAAAGTCACTTGAATTTCTTCATTCATTTGAATTAGCTTGAGTTGCTTATGAATAAATTGATCTCCGATTTCAATGTTCTTCACTAAAACTCTTGTGGGATCATACAATACCATGATTATGCCATTGTAGTGGTGGGAAAGATTAGTTATCAATTCCCATCTAAAAGAAACAAAAATAGGCTTCTTATTATTCACTTCCTTGATCATAGTCTCCAAAATGGCTAAAAGTGCAGGTTTATTCTAAAAAAATGTAATCCTTAAGTGCTAACTATTTTGAAGGCCTATTAACCCCTTTATCATTCCAAGTCATAATAATCATTATTTCTTATTGGTATCTAACCTTTTTTTTCTATTATTAGGTCTTATTTTTATTAATTTGACCTCCTCAAATGATTCCTCATAAATCAGTGATATCTCACTAGTTTCTGATGTTGCTTGAGAGGTAGTAATCTTCTCTTTTATCTACGCTTTCTCATCCCCATTACATTTTGGCTCCTAAAGTGTCTTACCTTTAACTACTACCTCTAGGCTTTGGTCTAAATGTTGAGTTTCCAATTAAGAGTGCATTGGAATTGCTTCTGCTTAAATTGCATTTTCTATTCTTGATGCAGATGCATGGCTGAATACCTAGACTATTTTATGATCCTTTATTACTTTAATATGTATCTGACCATTTGTTTTGATTCCCTCTTTTTCCTCATAATGTTCAATCATCTCTAACTTATTGTCATTCGCATGTTGAGTATCTAGTTTAGAGCTATTGTCTGCACAATTACCACCACTTAAACCATTATCTTTCAGGATGTCTATCTCTATATTATCTTCATGAGTAAGTTCAGGATAATCACCTCTTAGAAACCTTTTCCCTGTTGGTATCCAGACTTTTTTATGCTTCAAATCAAGCCTCCAAGCATATGAGACATATATCACATCCTCAAATAACACATCATTTTCTGCTAATCTCATTATCGATATTAAGTCTAGTAGTTCTTGATCCTTTTTTATTAGGACACAAACACGAGCATAATTAATCCTTCTACTATTATCAGTACACTCATCAAGACATATGGGCCTATCGATATAACTCACAAGGTAGCTTAAACCTTTAGTAGTCTAATACTTTAGTGGGATATTGCGAAGATTTAACCATATAGGAACATGCATCTGTTTGAAATTATGGATATTCATATCTGGCTTCCATGGTTGAATGAATATAGGTTGACTTTGAATATTCCATGGTCCAGCTTCTATTACTGTTAGAGCCTAATCTTTTATGGTAAATATAAATACAAGCAGGTTGTTCTCATGAACAAATACCTCTTATAACCCATATTGTTTCTAGAAACAACAAGATGACAGACCACAATGATGATGGCTAGCCAAAAGGGACATTATATAGATATATATATTTCTATAAAAGGGGCGTTGATCAATGAACACAATATAATGTTTTAGCTAAGTTTTAAGTACATTTTAGTCTAAAATAGAAGAACAATGACCCTTATAAGCAAAGTCCTTATGGATTGTGAGGCAGAACTATTATACCTTGCAAAGCTACATTACAAATAGAAGATATCGAAGAATAACGACCCCTATAAGCGATGTTGTTGTACCTCGATTCAAGCCCAATTAAAGTGCAATGAAACGCGAGACATGATGATAAAACTTTTAGAGAAAAAAGGTACAAAGCACCTAAAAGAAACCTATTTAAGGATACAAAAATCGTACCTAATCATTACTAGAGCCTTTAAGAAAACTCTTAAGAGGGATAGAAGTTAAGAGGAGAGAGGGGAGAAAGGGGAAAATTATGTTTCAATTATCGTCATCCACCTTCGCTAATTAGTTATAGTGGTTTACTTCATCCTTTCTTTTTTTTTTCTTTTCCACTATGAGTAGCTAGTTTATTTCTTTCTAGTCATAAGATAATTTAAGTTTTTTAAACGTTATGAGACTGAATTGATTACACTGTATTTTTTGGATTTGTAAATACTCATATATTCTCTGCGTTAAATAAATTTATTGTTTTAAACTATTATGAAAGAGACCTATTGTCTAATTAATAAAAATAATATATAGCCAATTAGAATTTTAAATCAATAATTGTTTAAAGGTTATAATATTTATGGAAAAATAAAAATTATGTTATGGGAATATATGATCTAATTTAAATAAACCAAGCTTTTGAGTTTATTGGCTAGAATTGGTAGTCTTTCTAGTGTTTAATTATATTGATAAACCAAAATTTAAAGGCTTGTTTAGGGTTGTTTATTAATAAGAGAAATAATTCAAAGAGCTTATTTTAGTTATCAACGAAGTAAGGAAAGACAGGTTATTAGAGCTTGTTAACAACCATAACTAATTAATGTAGGAATCAAAGAAAATAAATATTAAGTCAGTGATTAATTCAAAAGGATTTAGTTGTGATTATAATTTTAACTATATGTCTATTTATTATTGAATCCTTACATATTTAGATTTTGAAGTTATTTAATTTATTTGTTTTAGTTATTATTTAAAACCATTTATTTTTTGTCAAACCCAAAAACTAATAAATTAACCTAATTCCTGTGGAATATGACCCTACTCATCACTATCTACAAGTTATTTATTTTTGCTAGAGTGGGAATTTATATCTACTCCCATTACCTAAAGTGTTGAATGGGCTTCTTTATAAAACAAATGTCACTAGTGTTATTATACCTAATGGGTAACTTTGTAATTTTTATGTCATAATTCCTAAATTATTGTCTAAGCTAAAGAATTTGTACATAATAACTACTAATTGCGACATATTTGGCTTCTACAGTTAATAAGGCAACTAAATTTTGTGTCTTACTAAATCACAAAACTAACGCATTATCTAAGAATTGATAAGTACTGAATGCACTTTTTCTATGTAAAATACTATCGCTATCGATTGATTGCTAACCAAATCTAAGGGTATATGTTTAGGATTCAAAGCCCTATTAATATGGTACTACATAATTATCTAAGTATGCATTTAATGATTAAAACATGAGACTATTTTATACTTAATTGAAATCTTGCACATAAATACACACAAAACATAATGTCTAAATCACTAGTGGTATGGTAAGTTTAACCACTAATCATACCTTAGGTAGAGCATTGCATTAATTAGTTTACACTCTTCATCCTTATTCAATTTAGTTTAGTCGCATTAAAAATAATATCATCAACATAAACTTAAACTATTAAAATTTCATCCTTATCATTTTTAATGAAGAGTGTTGTATTCACCTTAGCTTTAGTAAAATAATTATTCAAGCAAAATGTGCTTAACCTTTCATACTATGTTTTGGAAGCTTAACTCAAATTATACAAAGAGTTAGTGAGTTTGTAAATAGGAGTAGGTGCAACATAACTAATAATGCCCAAATTACACAACTTTTAGGTATATTTTTATGATGATTATTTAGAGTTTGAAGGGAAAATTCATGTGCTTTGTGTGCATTAATTCTTAAATAAGATGTTGCTTATATTGTTTCGATAATTGTTTATGTTTTTATAGGACTTTGGTGAGCAGTGGGATGCTCTTTTTGAGTTAGAAGATATGAGAAAATCAATATGGGGAGCAAGAGAATTAAGTTATGAAGTTCTACGTCAAATATCAAGGCCAAAAGACAAACGATGGAGAGTGAATCACAAAAAAGACTAAGAGGAGCATAAGCTAGCAAGGATCAAAGTCATGCTCACAGTTGTGAGCTTAGTCATGATTTTTGGGATAGAAGATGTCATGCCTTGGCTCATAGTGATGAATCGGGCCATGACCTTTGGTTTTTCATTCCTTACTCTCTTTACCTTTTGCAAGTTTATTTTTTGTTTAATTTATATTGATATATTGTTTAAACTATGTTGTTATATTTTTAATTATATTTAGATTATTTTAGAATGAAAAATTGAAATTAGCAAAGAACTTAGAAAATTTTAATTACATCAAATTCACCCTTTCTTAAGTGTCATATAAGGTTGATAAGTGTTATCAGAGATAGGATCCATGTAGGATATATTTCTAATGAAATTTAAGTAAATAGATCAGAAATGGTAAACTTAAACATATTAGTATCTTCTTCTAGTCAAAAGAAGCAAAATATTAGTAGAGTTCTATTTTTTAAAAGTAATTATTAATTGTATTGGAAAATTAGGATCATTTTTTTACAGTAAAAAATGTAGATTTATAGGAGATTGTTTCAAAGGGACCTTACATTCTCAAAAAAATTATACAAGATTAAAAGATACCCAAATCAAAGAAAAAGTGGGATAGTTATGATAAGAAATTAATATCCTTAAATAATAAGGCTTTATATATATATATATCTTATTTTGTGCATTAGGTAGGAACAAATTTAATAGAGTGTTAATGTGTGAATTTACATATGAAATTTTGCCTATAATAGAAGTTATATATGAGGATATAAATCAAGTAAAAGAAAATTCACATACTTACACACTAATATAAAATTTTCCATATGTAACATGATAAGAGCATTTCTTTCACGTATACTAGGTTCGTTAATATTAATAATTCTCTTAAAGGTTTAAATAAGACCTATACTAATGATAAATTAGTGAGAAAATTTTAAAAGTCTTTACCAAGGTCATGGGAAGCTAAGGTTGGAGTAATGTAAGAAGTAAAAGGTTGAAACTGCTTATCTTTTCAGGAGTTGATAAGATCTCTTTTTTACTTATGAGTTGAAGATTAACAAGGTACGAGGGGAAGCAATTATGCGTAAAAAAAAACTTGGCTTTCAAGATTTCAAAAAAAAAGTGTCAAATATGACAAAACTTTCATAAGTGATAATGATGAGGAAGAAATTGCCCTAGTCACGAGAAAGTTCAAGAGGTTCTTAGAAAAGAATAAGTTCTCAAAGAAGAGGACTTTTAAAGAAGTTAAGTATTAATATAAATGTAAATTATCCAACATAAGTTATTTCAAGTAAAAGGAATCCAGTCACATGAGATCCCAATGCCTTCTCCAAAAAAATGATGATAATTTTGAAAAAAAAACAATAAAGGAAGAAAAGGAAAAGAAAGAAAAAGAAAACTATGAAAGTCACCATATAGGATGATATAATTGGGTCAGAAAGAGAGGAAGAAGTAGCTCATATATTTTTTTTAATGGAAAATGATGAGGTATTTTCTTATTCTAACTCTTATACTGATTATGATGATAATATCACTTATGAAAAATTGGTTGACCACTTAGAACCTATAACCTTGAAAATTAAAAATTGATATTCTAAGTATAAGAAAATGTTAAAACTCTTAGATGAATACAAATTAGAAAATAACAAATTGAAAGATGACACGCATAATATTATAGATTCTGAGAGTGTAGATAATGATAATATGCAAAGATTGATAGAAAAAATGAAAAATTGGAAAAGGACATAGAAACATATAAGAATTCCTTGTTAAATTCACTAAGCGACAAGGGAAGTTAGAATATATCTTGGAAGCCTAAAAGAGTATCCAATGATAGGCATGACATATGATATATTCATGGGAGTGCACCATCAAATAATAAATCCACTTTTGATAAAGAAAAGAATATAGATGATAAATGCATACCTAAACCATATGAACTTATTGCATCCTCTTTTGGGTCTTTACTTAAAGACAAATTCCATGCATATATGTATAGCCCAAAAGCTAAACCTAGAAAGATAACTCATTAGGCTAGACTTTACTAGAACTCAATATCATTCTCACTCACATAGGCCTTATTACCACCACACAAGTACTTATAATGATATAAGACCAAGGAATTCATATAAATATAGTACTTATTATCATTCACATATGATTTGCTATTTTTGTGGTGACTTTGGATAAGTTGAGATATTATATAATGTAAAACAAAAATGATTGAGAGTTTGGATTTAAAGAAAGATAACTCATCCCTAAGAACCTAAATTAGTATGGGTACCTAAAATAAAGTGATTTCTTTGTTTGGAAGGTTACAAAGAAAAAATACAAATAGTATGTCAATAATGGATGATCAAGGCATATGACAAGAGATGTATCCTAATTAATATCCCCTAAAAGCAAAGATGGAGGATATGTCACATCTTGAGACAATTGATAAGGAACATCATACTATTATTGATAATGTGCTTTGAGTTAGTGATTTAGAGCATAATTTTTTAAGTGTAAGCCAACTTTGTAACAAACATTATGGAGTATACTTTAAATATAAATCATGTGTAAGTACCAAGGTAGTTGGTAATAATATTGCATTTTTAGGAAAAGAGAATGAATCATATATCTTATTAACTTTTATGACTTTTTTAACCATGGTGAAGAAGTATTTATTGTCAAGGAGTGAAAATGCATAGGTGGGGTATAGGAGGCTTAGACACATATACATGGGACTAATTTCCAGTCTCAACTCCAAGTAACTACTAAATGGATTTTGGACATTAAATTTGAGAACGACAAAATTTTTTAAGCTTGTTAAATGGGAAAATAAGTAAGAAATTCATTCAAGAGTAAGTACTCAGTAACTTCTACTAGTCCTTAGAAATTAATTCACATGGATTTATTCCTAATAAATATTTTTAAGTGAAAGCCATTGCCTTCGTATGTCATATAGTCAATAAGGTCTACAAAAGGCCAATTATAGATAAAATACATTATGAACTTTGGTGTGAGGAAAAACCAAAGGTTAACTATTTTAAAGTGTTTGATTATAAACACTACATTTTGAACACGAAGAATAACATAGGACATTTTAACTTAAAAATAGATGAAGGAATTTTGGTTGACTATTTATTGATTAGTAAAGCATATAAGGTGTATAATAAAAGAATCTTAGTGATTACAGAGTCTATGTATATTATTATTTATGAAACTAACCCTCTTGAGATGAAAAGGAACCTTGAAATTTATGATATAAACTTTTCTAAGGATTTGGAAAAAATTATCCATTGAAGAGGATGAGGATTACTACCAAGAACTAAGTAGATAAATTTTTGAACCAAAAGAGGAAGACAAGAAGGATAAGGAGCTTCTCAAGGATTGGAAATTTGAGAAAAATCATCTTACAAATCAAATTTAAAGGATATTCATCAAGAGGTAATTGTTAAATCTCTCCTTAAAAATATCTCAAATCTTGCCTTTATTTCTCAAATTGAACCTAAGAATATAGAAGAGATTTTCAGTTATAAGAATTGAGTTTTTTCTACGAATGAGGAGTTGAACCAATTTTTAAAAAATAAGGTATGAGCTTTAGTATATGGACCTAGAGATAATCAAATCATAAGTACAAATTAGGTATTTAAGAATAAATTAGATGAGGAGGAAAATATAGTAAGAAATGAAGATCAGTTAACGGTTAAAGGATATAACCAAAGTAAAAATTATTGCTATTTTTATAGCCTTTTGAAAATAGTTTAGTCGATCATAACAAAAATAAGAAATATGTCTATGATAACCATAGTATGTACAAAACAATAGAGAGTATGTTCTATATGCATTCATATGCTCATTTTTATATCTAAGATCTTTATACAAACTTTGAAAATTTTGTCTAGGATGTATGAAGGTTTTTTTTTTATTAAATCGATGTTAGGGAAATTTCTTAGGTTTTGAGGTGTATTTAAAAGCATGATGCTTGGGTTGTGGTCTACTATGTGTATTCTGAACTTTCCTAGGAATATATTCATCTTCTAAGTTCTTTGCTTTTATAAATATGGTCTTACTAGTAGATGCCTCTTTTTCATTATTATACCCCAAATCATGTTTATCATTTCTGAACTTTTGAACACTTAATATATTGTCTGGTTTTTCTTTTCCCTTGTTAAATTTTTCTAGTGATTCTTTAAGGTTTTTAATTTCTTTCTTTAGAGACCTATTTTCATTTGCTAGTTCATCATTTTCTTTATTGATTAGAGTCATATCTTTTCTAAGACTACTATTTTTCGATTTCCATGCATCTAATTCCTCTAAGGCTTTCTTATAATTATCGTGCAATTCTTTGTTCTTTTTGGTTAACTCTTCTATATGTTCTAACACTTCATTACATGTATAATCACATTCATCTTCACTAAGAGAGGAACATACCTCGTTGTGTGCCATAAAGCACGTGTTGGCAACTTCTTCCTCTTTAGAATCACTTGATTCAAACTATGAGGCTCTTAAAGCTTTCTTCTTCTTGAGGTCCTTCTTATCTTTTCTCCACTTCTCCTTCTTCTCAACTTTTTCTTCTTCTTTTTGTAGGTGGGAGCATTGCGATCTCAAATGTCTCTTTTCACCACACTCGAAACATATTGTGTTAGATAATTTAAAATTTGAATAAGAGGTACCTTTTTGGCACGTTGAGGCATTTCGCATGAAATTTTTTAGCCTTCTTGTAATGAGTGCGAGCTCCTTGTTCTTGCTCCTAATCGATGATTCTTCATTATTGATGTCCTCATTTTTGTTTACTTTAAATGCCACATTTTTCTTCTTTGGTGCTTCTTGTTCCTCTTGAATGTTTTCATCCTCATCTAATATGTTAAAAGTGATCCGATGAGCTAGTCGAGAGGGAGTGTATTGAGGTCTTTTGTTTCGTGTATCGCCATCATCTTTTTCTCCCATGTCTTTGGTAAGGACATTATGATTTTTCTACCTAACTCAACACTATAGTAGGTCTTATTTATACCTTTTAGCGCACTAATAATATTGTTGAAACGAGTATACATCAAAGAAATGGTCACATCATGCATCATACGAAAAAGTTCATAATCATGAGTAAGCATATCTATTTTGATCTCCTTAACTTGATTCGTACCTTCATGAGTAATCTCGAGAGTGTACCAAATGTCATATACAGTTTCACACATGACAATTCTATTATATTCTTCCATGCTTAAGGCACAATATAGAATATGCATAACTTTATTATTCAAGGATATTGACCTCCTTTCATTTAGGTTTCACTCATTTTCTTTCTTTACAACTAAATCACTTCGTACGAGTTTGGTAGGCATTGTATAAGGTTGAGTTACCATTATCCATAAATCTATATTTTGTCTCATAAGATAGCATCTCATTTTATTTTTCCAATACATGTAATTATTAATATCAAAGTAAGGTGTTTTATGTGGATTATGGACATCTAGATTATGTGAAGAACCTACAGTGTTCATGAAATGTGTCATTATGTCTTGCCTCACTAATTCGTTAGAATAAATCTAATGTGAGACCTAGGTTCTGATACCAATTGTTGGCCCTAAATGACATCTAAGAGGAGGGGGAATTAGGTACTTAAACTTTTAAGACAAATAAAATAAAGAAATAATAATTTACGGAAGCTAAATAAAACCATTATGAAACAAATAATATAAAGAATACTAAAGAATATCGAAAAAATTATAAGAAATACAAACTTAAAACTTGTAGTAACTTACAACTCCTTTTTGGCTTAAGGATAACCAACTATTCTTTTTCATGGCTCAATAATAACCTTTAGACAAATTCTTTTTATAAGCTTAAGAATAACGTTGAAATAATGAAGCAATTTCTCATTAGTAGAGAATACAAAAATATCATTCAAAACTTGATAAACAAGTACTTTTAAACACTTATACACCTTAAACTCTCAAGACACTTAACCAAACTTGTAAATCTTGTATTTTGTATAATAATGTTATGTTTTTCTTCTTACTTTTTCCATCTATTTATAGTGTAAAAATACTGAACCACCTGTTGTTGAATTGTTTTAGTGAATTTAGTTTTTTTTTACCATTGGACATCTCTTGTTACCGTTATATATATTTTCTATCCGTTAGACAAATCTTCTATCTGTTGGGTTATATGATCGTTGCGCTCAGTTCGGTCGATCGATAGGCCATGTTTGGTTGATCGATCTTCTAAACTTGTTCATTGGGTTGATCGATAGCTAGTGTTCAATCGACCAAACTTCCTTTGATCGACCGTTATTTATTCGGTTAGCCGATCTCCTCATGACATTCATTCGATATCGGTCGACTAATCCTCCTTCGGTGCTGCAGTTTGGTTGATCAACTGTCGATTTTCAGCAGTGCCAATACGTTATTGTTTAACTAAACCTCTTCTTCTTCAACATACCTATCTTTAAACAGACTTAAACAAAAATTATTAGTAAAAGAGATGTTTTGTCATCATCAAAATTGAGTAGAACCTCCCTTGGTTCAACATCAAACTTATCTTTATTTGATGTAGGTGATTCAAAGACAAATCCTTTCGAGTAGGGAGGGGATGATGGAGATTTGCTTGTCTTAACATTCATCGATCCTTTACAAGGTATTATAAGTCCTATGATAAGAGTAAGAGCTAAGTGCATGAAGGTGGCTTTGCAAGGATTGATCAAGGATATTCAAGACAATGAGGTTGGTTCGAAAGATTCTTAAGTATTACTAGGATTAATTACTTATCTTCAAGCCCAAGAAAATGGACAAAGACTGACATATGAAAAGTAATACTTGTTGCCCAATATGCAAGGATGATTTATATGCTCATTTTTTTTAATGAATTCCAATATGTATATTTACCTGTTGAAAGTACTAAAGACAAGAGCTTAGAGGGAAATTTCAAATTTTAATTTTATTTGTTAATTGTTTTAGTTGTTAAGTTATTTTTGGAATGATTTCAAATTTAAAGCTGATTTGTATCCATTAATTAAGAAATTCCTTCCTAGTCAAGTCTTTTCTTATTTAATTATGATTAGGATTAATTAGGAACAAGATTTTCATCATTTGGTGACTATTTAAAGAGGTAATCTGATGTATTACAGGCATCATCATATCATCAATAAAATTTAAGTGTTTTTTTATTCTGAGAGTTTTTTTCTTGATTCTTTATTCATGAACTAAATCTAATATTTTTAAGGTAATTGTAATGATCATCTTATAACTTTGATTCCAATCAATAAGTTTAGTTGGGGACGAGTTCTTTACTAAATTCAAGACAAATTTTTAGATTTCTTTTTTCCTTATTGATGTTTTAGGTCTTCGGCGTTCTTTACCAAGATTCATATCACATATGATCTAGACAAAATAGTAGCACATATTATACCGTTAAATTCATGTCATGGTACGCCTAAAGCATAAAAGATAAAAACAAATTATTCGTTCATAGTTGAAACATATTATTTATCAATTTAAATGAATTTTCATTAATTAAATCATTTAATACGTTTTATTAAAATTTTCAAATCCTTAAACTTAAGGCCATGTTTTGTATTACTTATGGTTTTTGTTTTTTATTTTTTAAAACATAAAAACAAAAAATAGTATAAAAATCGAAAAAGATAACATACTAATACAATACAGAAACTCAAAAAAATAGTATATAAATCTAAAAAAACATAAAAATCAATGCATATAAACAAAAATTAAAACCAAAAACTAAAATTAAAACTAATAATAATACCAAACGTGCTTTTAATTTTGTTGCACAATTTTAGTAGTGTATTTTAGTTTGAAATATATCACTTATAATTTTTTATATAGCTCCTCCTTTTCCATTTTTGAACAAACAAAATGAGAAAACTAACTTTAAAACAATATAATATATTGCCGGAACGTGGACTGCCTGAATTGAATCTGATGGGGTAATGCAAGATTCAATTGGAGCCCGTATGTAAAATTATACCACTCAAACTTGTACAATTCCATGGATATGGGAGATTGTGATAGCTGACTATAAGTTGTCATATATTATGAAGTTGGAGTAATTATGTGGAAGAAATTAGATAGGTTAAGGTTAGAGATTTTGTAGGAGTCAAACTTCAAAGTAGCGGTAAGAAGTGTAAGGAAGGGCGCAATGGAAGGAGCAAGATCCAACAGAATTTCAGGGTGGCGAATGGTCTGCAACTTGTCCTCCATCGGAAAAGTAAGCCTTTAGTAGTTATAAAAAGGATTACGAGGGAGGGAATACAAAAACAGCTATATAAATATTCCAGAATTATGCAATTAAAATAAAAAGAAGAGTAAAGAGTTTGAGGCGCAGTTAGTTGAGTGGGGAAGGAGTGAGTACCTAGATAGAAGAGGTATAAGAATAGAAGAATAATTTTTAAGGAGATAATGGTAGGGGTGTTAATGGTGATACTATGCCTCTCAGCAGGAGGGGCAATGCTCGGAGTCAGGGGTGAAGACCCTTACTTATTCTTTACATGGAACATCACCTACGGCACAGTGTCTCCTCTTGGTGTTCCCCAACAAGTCATTCTCATCAACAATGAGTTCCCTGGGCCGGTTATCAACTCCACCAGTAATAATAACATTGTCGTCAATGTCTTCAATAACATTGATGAGCCATTCCTCATAACATGGTTGGTTCCGTTCCTATCCTATCGAACTACTTGTTTGTTCTTAATTACTCTCTCTCTGTATATATGATCATATTGAATTGTTACCTACCTAAGATAGTCTTATATCCAAATACGTATTATTATTACTGCATGCAGGACGGGTGTACAACAGAGGAAGAACTCCTGGCAAGATGGAGTCCTGGGAACAAACTGCCCAATAGCGCCAGGAACCAACTTTACTTATCGATTTCAGGTGAAGGATCAAATAGGAAGTTATATGTACTACCCAAGTACTGCAATGCACAGGGCAGCTGGTGCATTTGGAGGCCTCCACATCAATAGTCGTCTACTCATCCCTGTGCCTTATGCAGATCCTGAGGATGACTACACTGTGATCATTCATGATTGGTACACCAAGAGCCACAGCACTCTGAGAAAGTTCCTTGACAGCGGACGATCCATTGGCAGACCTGAAGGTGTTCTGATCAATGGAAAAGTCGCCAAGGGTGACGGTAAAGACGAACCTCTCTTCACCATGAAGCCTGGAAAGACTTACAAGTACAGGATTTGCAATACGGGTCTTCATACATCCCTCAACTTCAGAATCCAAGGGCATCCTATGAAGCTTGTGGAGATGGAGGGATCCCACGTTCAGCAGAACTTGTACGAGTCCCTTGATGTTCATGTTGGGCAGTGCTACGGTGTTCTTGTGACTGCGGATCAAGAACCAAAGGACTATTACATGGTGGCTTCAACCAGATTTACCAAAAAAGTGCTGACAGGCAAGGGCATCATTCGTTACACTAATGGAAAAGGCCCAGCGTCACCGGAGATTGTAGAGGCACCTGTTGGATGGGCATGGTCTCTCAATCAGTTCCGCTCATTTCGTTGGAACCTCACTGCCAGTGCTGCCAGACCCAATCCTCAGGGCTCTTTCCATTACGGAGCCATCAACATTACTCGAACCATCAAGTTGGTGAGCTCAGTGAGCAGATCAGGTGGTAAGCTTCGTTATGCCCTCAACGGCGTTTCTCACGTTGATCCACCTACCC
>JAOXYD010201300.1:0-22004 GCA_028565735.1 Pinacopodium congolense
GAATTTATTAATTTATGATTAAATTATATCAAATTATTTTAAAATTATATTAATTTTTATGCAATTGAAAGTGAATTTATACTAATTAAAGTATTATTAAAAGAGTATTGTATCAATTATTATTAGATTAGGGTTTATAAATTATAATTGAAATTTATCAATTTATGGTTAAATTATATCTAATTATTTTAAAATTAAATATATTTTTATAAAATTAAATATAAAAATATCTTAATTGAAATATTTTGAATAAAATATTATATTAATTGTTATTATGTCAAATTTATATTATTATTAATTTTTTTGATGTAGGATTAAAGTAAAATTAAAAATATAAAATACAATATATAAGAGGACTATTTATAAATTTTATAAAATTTAGAGACTGATTTATAATTTTAAAAAATTAACCGAAACAGTACTAATATTAATCGGTACTGGTACAATACTACACCAAAACTAAATCCGATATCGATACTAATATAATATTTAAAATTTTGAATAATATGCTACGTATTCTGCAAAAAAAGGGGCACAGTTTTCAACACAAGGTTGTGAAGTTGGTCCCCTGATCATTGAGACCGGTACCTGTGACCACCACAAGACATTCCATACTATATGATCTTATAACCTAGGATTTTCGGTGGATATTTGCAGTTATGTACAAGAAGGAGCTTTCTTACCATACTATGACTACACATATAAGTATGGATCAATTATATTTTTAATTCGAAAAATTATTCAAATCTTTAACACTAATTAAATGCCAGAATTAGTCTAAGAATTAATTTCTTTAGTCTCTGCCATTAACTTCATTCACATAGGGAATCACATTAGCGGAGTTCATCTTTATTAACGTACAAATATAATCTTTAGTAAATTAATTTGTATGTTCTTAATTAAGAAATCAATTTATTAAAAATAAAAAATAAAAAAAGAAACAGGTCACTTTATTATTGTTAAACATGATTTTATGATCTTATAATTTTACTTTAGAAATTATTTTATTTAATAAAATTTTTAAGTACTATTTAACATGAATAGATCATTTACTGAAATTGTTATGATTTGATTATCTTTTATTTTTTAATTAATGTTATAAAATTAAATAAATATCTGAATTTGAAATATAATTTATACTATAAATAGTGGAATCTTCCACAAGAGCTTCTTCCAACAGGATATTCACATGCATAATAAAGTTTGCACGGATTTTTGTTAAAGATATCTCAATGGCAATCATCTCTTCTAAGTCATGTCCTCTAATAAGCCACTAGACTGCATAGCAAAACTCGAGATTAAAGTGAGCATGAGTTAGATTGCCTCAAAAGAGTAAATATGATACCATGGATTGGGCTCAATATTCACTACCAGCTCATGTTCGAATGAACAATTGGAACACAATCTAGAGATCACATCTCATTATCGTCACCAATCCACGGTTGCAACGTACGGGGTTAATGTCCATGAAGTTCACACAAACTTGACCCAAAAAAAATCATGGCCCCATAGTTGCATACTATTCACTCGATAATTGCATGTATGCTATTTTCTAGTAGAAAAATTAGGTGAATATTAATTTAATAGTTTTCTTGACTAATATAAACATATTAATAAATAAATTTTATAATATATAAAATAATTTAATCTATAATAATTATAATGATCGTTACTAAATTGATGGTATCATTTTTATGGTCTATATTGCCAACTTTTGTTTTTAATTGAATTGGGGAAGACATTAATTCGTATTAATCTATCCATAATAATGAACTCTTATGAATGCGTAGTGCTATGCTCATCAGTGCAAAGTCTTAAAAGAATTTTACTCGACTCAAACCCAAAATTTCCAGTACCAGTAACTCTCGAAAATCGCCCCTCAAAGATTTGTAACTTTGTTAATGAAAATAGTGCACATATGACAAAGAGCTAGGTTTAGTTACATTAAAATTTCTCATAATTAAAATTTTATTTTATTTATTATATTTTAAAAATTATCATTTTACGTTTATATATTATTATTTAACTATTATACAATTCTTTTCATTTATTCTGTTATTTTTATTTATTTATAACTTAAAAAATGCCGTATTAAAAATAATTAATTAATTAAAAATTTTCAATATAAAGAATTATAATATAATTAAAGATCATTAAATAATAATTTTAAAATATAATAATTAAAATTAAAAAGTATCAAGCCACAAGGGGTGTGAATATGTTTAAACTTATATATACATCCAAACTGGTGGTGTGATTTTGTTTCTACTGTTAACATACATTAAATGGGAGCATTCGATTGATTAATCAAGCTATAAAAATCGGTGATAATAATTTTTTTTTTTTTGGAAAATGAAATAAACTTGAGGATAAGTAGCTGCGACCAGACTTCTTGTCTTCTACATTTTAAGGAATTTCCATCTCTAAATTGATAGAGGGAAGATTTATTACCTTCACTATTTTAAGGCATTAACTGCTATAAGTGTATGCATATTTATTTATTTATTTATTTATTCCCACTATAAACATCATTATGATAGATCACAATATTTTCTTCAGTGGCTTTTGCCTTTATCATCAAATCACTTGCTTTTATTCTATACCTTGTGCACTTTCATTTATATGGTAGAGTCGGCATCAGAATTCACTTCATTCCCCTTAATCACTTCTTCATCAAATGATACGATTTTAGATCTTTTTGAGCTTCAATATCGCAGAATTTTGCCCTTCTCACACCATTCAATAGATGTATTAGCTACTGTTTATTTATTACTGCATCTCTTACTAGGCATAATTAACAGCATGGTTTTGACTTGGGACTAAAAGAAAATTAATAAAAAGAAAAAAAACTCTCCCAAAAATGTAAATATTTTTAGATATGATTACGAATTTTTTGAAAATTTATTACATAGAATATGGTAATACAGTATTCTCTCCCTGAGACATTCAAGTGATATAATAGTCAATTAAATAATAATGTGCAATCATGAATCTTGAATGTTATTCTTATCTTTAAAGTCAATTTTAATAGTAATTTGAGTGATTCACTAATTTGATGCTGTGAACCCGCAAGTTTACTTTTGGTACATCTAAAAAATATTTATCTTAGTGAGATATTCTTACTTCTGTAGCTACCCTATTGGCTTATGGACTAAAGAGTCGAATTTGGATTTTAATAGGATAATCTCTTTATAGTGGATTTCTTTTTCATTCCATGACCAACAACTTATCTTGATTGCTTTAATTTGGTGCAATGAAGTATAAATACGATATTATCTATTATTTTTTCTATTAGTGAAATTTATTGTTATCTTTTAAGTGTGTATTAATCAAATTATCATAGTAATCAATAAATGATAAATTATTTAACGAATTAATAACTCAAAGTTATTTAATAAACCCGAATCAACTGATATATCTCCACTCTAGATCTTTCGTCCTCCAACCTGCCAAAATGAGATATATTTCTTCAACGCCGACTTGAATATGATATCTTTGAAATGATAAACATAATAAGAGACAAATCTATTAGTTAGATATATCATTGGACAAGTTATTACATCCAATTAAGACTTTATAGTGAAAAAGAAAGAGGCATTTATAGGAGACAAAATTTATCAGTTAGCAGCCTGGATTTCCTTTTCTGGGAATGCATACTTCTTCCTTTTCTCAGTAGCGTGAGAGAAGAAATGGCTTCAATTAGCTTAGTGGTTCGGTAATAAAATAAAAGAACATTACGAGCTTTGCCTCCTGTATTGAAACCCTAATGAAAATTTCACAGTTTTTAATATATTAAAATAAATAGAAAAGGAAGTCAATAAAATTTTATTTGATTCGAATTTGTTAATTTCTTGACTAATTGATGCAGGATATGTATTTTACATATTATTTCATTTATTTAAATTTTTATTCCGTACTCATTAAAAAATAACTTTTTTTTAGAATTAAAAAAAAGTCTCCAATAAACAAGTTTGAATGCTCCAAATATATTAAAAAAAAAGGTCTCCAATTAACATCACCACTAAGTTATACAGAAGTGAAGTTAATTTGAAGTATAGGAGAAAAGCCCCACTAATCCCACTCCTTTCTCTTGATTTTGTCTACTTAATTCCTCGAGTAGTAGCTAGTAATCATGTCAACAATCTTTTTTTTTTTTTTTCTCCCTATCTATTATTAATACATGTTTTTGTCATAGCACGTCTAGGAATCAAAAGACGGATATGTGCACCACATTTGGTGGAATACATTCCTTTGCTTCCCAACAAATCATGATCGACATTTGGCTAAATAAAATATATTTGTTTTCCATGCAAATTAAAGACCATATTTATTCTATAGTTTTTATTCAATCCTATCACGACGAACAAGACAATGAATGATTATTTTTTATGATTATCTTTTATTTTCTTTGAAACCTCCCCAAGCTGTGTACTTTACATTTAGTTTTGAAACACCGAAAGCAACGATTTGCTTAAACTTCTTGAATTTTTCGAATTTGAACTTTTATATAATCATTTGAATTAAATTTAAATATGAATATATTTGCTATTTTAGTGGTTTATGGAGAATAGATTCTTTCATTATATATATATATATATGTGTGTGTCTGTGTCTGTGTCTGTGTCTGTATCACACACTCACGACAGAAAGTCTAGATATCCGTCCCATTGCTAACCTTAATCAACAGTTCAATTAGATTAATTATACCATGTAATGCATCCAAATTAGATTAATCTTGCAGCAGCAAGTAGATATGTTTGTTTGTAAATCATATGACCCACATAAAAGCTGATAAAGAAGTTGAATATGTAGAGAGGATTACACTGACGCCACCTGCTGTTCTTCGATAGTTTTAAGGTGCCCCAAACGATAGTTCCTCGTGACCGATCACTGTTATTTTCCTATTAATATCTAAAAAGGAAACATCACTGGAGAACGATTAGATATTGAATAGAGAATATCTAGATCTTTCTTTCTTTCTTTTTTAGAAAAGAATATCTAGATCTTGCATGCACCAAGCGGTCTTGTGTGTATGGTGCATGCAAGTTGCAAAAGCTATAGAGTAATTTTAATCGTATAAATTAACGTATAAAATCGACTGTTAGATTTTGTTATTTGTTTATACAAGAATCAAATCTTATGAGAAAAGAATTCAAAGTTCCAAAACTATGGTCTCCAAAGTTAATCAAGTTGGCTACACTCTATTTTGTCTGTGCTTATCATGTTGCAATTTTAGTAAAGCAAAAAAATATATATTTTAAATTTTATATAAATTTATATCTTCTTTTGGAAATTTATAAATTTGCATCTTTTGTTGATGTCAAGTGAGATTTCAAGAACAATTTTCCCAACTAAATTTGGATTGTACAAACAGGAAATTTGAAAAATGTATCATAATTTTTACATGGTCTATAATTAATTAATGTTTTATATTAAAATTAAGTCAGTTAAAAACATGATAAACCTATAGTTATTATTATGATCTTATTATAACTTGAACTTTTCAACAAGTTTATTAGGTGTTGTACAGTTATAGTGTAATACTATTAGGACGCTTTAATGGTATGACCTGATCCTTTATCTAATTAATTTAAACTTTTATCATTTTATAAATAAAGGGCTACGATTGTTTTATCGATAACTTGATTTAAAATGCTGAGATAGATAGGAGAAGAGTTAAATTATTATCTCTTTAATTTAAACTATTTATTATAATTTAACAAGTTTTAAGAACTACAAATTTTTTCAATGCACTTCTAATGCCTTTTCATTTCTATTATTGAAAGGATACAATTAATTTACATACAAAATTATTGAATAATCTTGGAATTTATACTTCACAGCCAGGAATCTAAATGTAGGACCCAACTAAACTTATCCGAGCCTAATCTACAACTTTTCAGTCAAAAGCAGGAGTGACTCTGAAAGTGGATGATACGTCAGCCATTTTTTTAATTAAAATATCCAACTTTTTAGAGGATCACGTATCAAAAGCTAGCTTGCAAAGACACATATTACGTATATATATTTATGCTCTTCCGTTCAAAGATTCAAATTTTGTGAAAATAAATAGGACTGATCAACAATCAAAGAATCTTTTAAACCTCAAGCACACCAACGCTAGTCGAACGGAACTTGGTTAGATCATAGAATCGAATCCAACCCAATCATCTCACGAGTTGTCTAATTAAACTATGTGGATTTTATTTGGCCTTAATCATTCCCACTTATGTAGTACATTGATGCTTTTAGAAAATACAACTGTAACCCTCCTTTTTGTCAAATTCTCAATTCTTAATTTACAAACAAATTCCCAATTTACTAACCTTAATTCTTCAATTTAATTTCTCAAATTAATACAAAACCCTACTTCACATTTCTCCATATTTCAATTCCATCTATTTAATACAACCGAATCATAATTAAAAAACAATTAACTTAAACTAAAAGAAAATACTCATTAATTAAAATATCAACAAATAATATTAATAAATCCAATAATCAATACAATAGTTCTATCAGTCTCAACTATTTCGTAAAAAAATTAAATGATCAAAATACAATGATAATCTATCTGAAAACTAACTCTTATAGCATCTTACGACAAGCTAACCCAACTAAATAATCTACTTAAGCATAACTTGAAATTTGAAATTTGTAAAGTTTAATTGACTTTGCCTGAAAAAATTAGCGGGTAAGGAATGATCTGTCAACTCAATAAGGGAATTATAATATACTTATCATGTATCATTCAAAGTTGCATATCCAAAATAAACATTTATACATATACTTTATATCAAAATATCATCTCACATT
This sequence comes from Pinacopodium congolense, assembly GCA_028565735.1. Classification (NCBI taxonomy): domain Eukaryota; kingdom Viridiplantae; phylum Streptophyta; class Magnoliopsida; order Malpighiales; family Erythroxylaceae; genus Pinacopodium; species Pinacopodium congolense. The sequence continues at coordinate 6,817 of JAOXYD010201300.1, forward strand.
TGCAACGCAAGCTCGTGTTATCATATATATAAATTCCATTTAATCATAAGTCATCTCTAACAAGGTGTTCTATTTCTAGTTCTCAACTCAATTCTTTCTAAATGTTAAGTGCCCCATTTAACTTAATAGAATTATACTCAATGACCAGTGGTAAACAGAACACAGAGGATACTTTCCACTACTAGAAGCACTTGGGTATTCCCACTGCCAGAATATCGAATCTCATCATAATAAATCATACATGATACTTTCCACTACTAGAAGCATCCTAAGTATTCCCACAACCAAAATACCTCGACACATGTCAAGTAATCAATATCAACATCATCACATAAATATCAAGACTATCAAATATAAATCTATCTAAATAAGCCACTAACTAGGATCTTTTAATGTTCCTCTTAATAATCCATAAGTTCAATATTATTCTACCCAGTCATTGTATTTCATTATCATTAATCCACACTAGATTTTATTCACAACACAATCTAAATTTCTATCCATGAAAAGTCATATTCATAGAATAATTTTTGCAATTTTCCATAAATTCTTTACATTCTTGAAAATTCATAAACTTAACACACAATACATCACACAATTATATATCACATAATTAAAAATTTCATGAAATTATCATAATTCACATAAAAATCATATTATTCACAAACTATACAAGATACTTATAAAAAGACACATATGTTACCATAATTCACATAAAACTCATAATATTTATTTTTACACAAATCTAGCGAAATAAACTACTTTAATTTCTAATAATTTAAACGATGAACATAATATGAAAATTTCACATCAAATACAAAATTTAGGTATATTCTAATTAATCCTTACCTGAACTTTGAAAATTCTGAATTTCTACTCTATTCTGGTCTCGTCTCTCTCAAATTCATGTTCATCACCTATCATTTAAAAATCTGGTTTAGCTTAAATGAAATAAATAAATATCTCTAATTTTTCTAATTGCTAACTATCCTAAATTTTTCGTAAATTCTCAAAATACTCTAAAATTTACACATTTCTAATTTAAAACTATAAAATTCTTAAAATTACAAAACTAGTTCTAAACTCTTCAAAAATCTTAATTTCCACCCTATTCTCTAAAATTACAATTCTACCATTATATATTTTTTTGCTTTTCTTTTTTTCACCCTCTCTCTCTCTCTCTCTCTCTCTCTCTCTCTCCTCTCTCTCTCTCTCTCTCTCTCTCTCCTCTCTCTCTCTCTCCTCTCCTCCTCCTTCACTCTCGGTAACCTCATCTCATCTCCCCCTTCTTCTTCTTTTTTCTCCTCTCTTCTTCTTTCTTCTTTTCTCCTTCTTCTTCTTCTTCTTCTTCTTCTTCTTCTTCTTCTTCTTCTTATCTCTTTATGCTAGCCATCCTCCCCCCTTTCTTCTTTTGGTTACTACAAAAATATTTTTAGATTCACTAATTTCTAAAATCATATCCCAATCACAACAATAAAATCTTGATACCCACCTTTAGAAACTTGGGATGCTAGATGATGATGAAACCTTAAAGAACTTAAAAGAAGTATGAGATTTTTATAATTGTAGGATAAAAATAGAAATAAAAATGGAGGGAGGGTTGACGGTTTCTTTGTTAGGAAGGAGATGAAGAAGCAAAATCAAATAATAAACCTAGTATTAAGTTGTGGGTCAAGTCTTGGGTAGATTGGATTCTATTTTTAGGTTGGGTTTTGGAGTTTTTATTTGATGGGCTTTATAATAACTTCATGTGAGTAGTGATCAAATGTGTCCTCTTACAGTCATTTGTTGTTAAGCTTAGTTTTTTAAAAAAAATTAAATAATAACTTATATAATGGAAAAAGATACACAGTTATAACCAAATACAAGGCCTCACAAGTAGAAGAAGAGAATAAAAACTATTAGTACCAAAAGGGAAAAAATCTAAAAGGAAACCATACCCTTCATTTGAGTTAACCTAAAAATATGCAACTAAAGCTTCTGCCACCCATTCACGATCTAAAAATGGTAGCTCAGGGGATGGAATAGTAGTGATGACCAATGCTTAAGGTGCTTATTAGAGGGTAAATACTTGTTCCCTTGTCTCTTTTCTATATTCGAAACTTATGACTAATTGAAAAGTTGCAAAAAACTGTGTCAACATCCCAATAGCCATCTACACTTAGACAACGATTTCCATCTATCCTTCTTACGAGATGTAATCTAGAGAGAACACCAATGAATATGCACCTAGGTAAGTAACAATGACGTTCCTCTTCTTTTCCAATCTAGTATTTATATCTCTATACATAGGCTTAAGGGTGTATCGTCAAATTTGTTGTAATGCCTAACATGGCGATCTTAGCTTCGCCATCAAAGTGTGTGTCATTCTCGCTAAACCTTAGGCTTTCTGCAGTAACCAGGCTTAAAGCATTACTTATAGCCCATGTAACAGTAAAATAGCTAGTGGTTGAGTCTTATTGGTAGATTCCATCTTGGCCTAACGAATTCACCACACGTAAGCTAGACAAAATAGGAAGTCAAGTGTGAGCAAATCCGATTTACCAGGTTAGCTAGCAGGGATTTCTTAGATCTACTACAATTAGTAAAAGCTTTTTTATTTCTTTCTATCCATAGACAATAAATAGTGAAAGCAAAAGTTATTTTGAAAATTGTTGAGTCACCTAATAGGTCACTTCTATATAGATAACTCCAATCCAAGATTATATTCCAATTCTAATGAGGAACAAGGATATTGTAACATTATAAGACATTTATCCATAAAAATTTCGTATAGTTTCATCTGAACAATAGGTGGCCTAGTGACTCATCCTCCTACTAGTATGAATATCAAACTGAAGGAACATTCAGGTATATAGAGAGTTTATCAAGTCTATTTAACCTACTCTTAACTGCTAGAAAAATAATAAAAGTTGTCCTTGGGTGATTTTATTAAACCAATTCACTCTATATCGAGCTACTTCCACTTGACCTGGCTTAATAACTCTTCTACAAGAGGAATTAGTAAAGATTCCATTATTATTACCATTCCACCACAATTTGTCCTCACTTGAAGCATTTATTTAGGTACCCAGGATAAAGCTAATGACTAGAGATTGGGGCAACCTTCTTAGGATAGATTTATAGTTAGTCAAGACACATTCCACCTTAGCATTCCCAAGAATAACATTTCTAAGTGACTATAATTTAGCACACCTAGACAGAGGGCTATCAAGCATCTAGTTAGCATGTTAAAATCATATCTCAGGACCATTCCCCAATCTATATTTTATTTCTGGCCAAATTAGATTTCTCGTTTTTCAATATGAAATTGATTGTCCATGATAGATTTGGGTTATTGTCTCTAATGTCTCATAGGTAATCATTTTTTAAGTGGTATTCATTCATCCATATGGTTCAAAGCAATTATTTATCCATTAAAGAAAGGTTTAGTTTGAGATTATTAGTGGAATTATTCCAAGGCCCTGCTTCCTACACCCCCTACCCCTCAATAACAATAATGTTTATAAATTTCATCCCATTTAATTTTAGCAATAACTTTCCTAATTGAGTCCCCAGTCCATAGGAAATTCTTGAGCGCACTTTCTATGGATTTGAGAATGGTTGTAGGAAATTTTATGTAGGATAACCAATATATGTTGAGATTATTAAGGACAAAACAAATCAAATGTGTCCTCCATATAGAGGATAGACTATTGTTGCACCAATTTGTCGTTCTTTTATGAATTATGTCCAGTAGTTACTAGAACTCACTACATGTGTGTCTTTTGGTTGAAATAAGGATTCCTAGATATAAATGTTTAATTTGCAGTCCCAAAATAAAACTCAACCAATCCGATAAGTAAGCAACACTCGTCGAAAGAAACATAAAACTCCTTTCCCAATTAATAACCAACCCTAATATAGATTTCAATGAGATTAAGGTAGCCATAAACTTATTCCCCTTACCAATTTGTTCAACTTAGAAGGGAAATCATGAAGGAGACTACTATAGGAGGCTGTAGATATGCACTCCTAAATCCAATGCACAAACCTCTCTAAGAAACCAAATGCTTTCATGGTGTTGACAATGAAGCTCCAATTAACTAAGTCATAAGCCTTATGAATATCAATCTTTAAAGCATAATTCCTACTAGATCTCTTCCTACTGTAACCATTCAAAAGTTCTTACACAATTAATATATTATCCTTGATTTGCCTCCCCTGAATGAATGTATCCTGTGACTCATCTATCAATTTAGAGATAATAGTTTTCAACTTATTAGCCAGTAGTTTCATAATGATTTTATAAAAAATATTGCAGCAAGTTATAGGTTTGTAATCTAATAATAAACTAGAGTTAGGAATTTTTTACACCAAATAAATAGAAGTTTTATTCACCTATTTCAACATTCTTCCATGATGAAAGAACTCCAAAATGGATCTATCACTAGATATTTAATTTTTGGCCAACAGTTTTGGAAGAATAGAGCATTAAGTCTATCCGAACTAGGCGCCTTTTAGGGGTTCAGTGAGAAAACCACTTATTCCACATCTAATTCACTAAAAGACTTGGCTAATAGATCTGCATATTGAGGTGAGACCTATCTTTAAAAAATATAGTGAATAAGTTGCATAAAAGATCTTCCTTTTGTATGGGCACCTAGGGTATTATAAAAAAAAATCAGATAGACTCCTACAGTAGTCTATCGTGAGTCTCAATAACTTCACCATTTTCTGTATATAATAAAGTAATTCTGTTGGAGTTCCTTCTAAATAGCACAATTTTATGAAAGAAAGTTGTATTATGGTCTCGTTCTTTAATCCATTTAACTCTAGGCCTTTACATTAATAAAGAGTTATGTTCAGTAAGAACCTACCTATACTCCTACAATGATTTCCATTCCTCATGGATTAGCTGCTCATCAGAGGGATTATTACAGAATTATGATTTCATTGAGTTCAATTTCTTCAAAGCTTGGCTTACTCTCATTCGGGTATCATTGCCTTTAATGTTATTTAGAATCTTAAGCTCCTATTTAACCTTACTAAGTTTTTGGACACAAATAAACATTTTTTTTTTTGCCATTAATGTTAACATTAAGCCCCTTCACTATTGCCTCTATATACCCCTCCACCTTTGTTAGGAAATTATTTAATCTAAAAGGGCTTCTTCTAGGTTTAAAGCTGAACATATCTTTGATTATAACCGAGGAATGGTCTAAAAAAAAGTAGATGTCCAAAGTAAGATTTGCTTTCAGAAACTATTGAAGCCAACCATCATTAATCAATGCCCTGCAAAGTTGCTTCTATATGAAGGCAATCCCTTATTTTTCATTAGCCCAAGTGTAGAAATATCCCTCCATCTTCATATCTATAACTTGGATATTAGCTGCACACTACCTAAAATCATTAGTGAAATTCCTCCAATAAGAATTCCCTTTAACTTCATTAATATATAATATAATATTAAAATCTCATAGTATCACCTAGGGCATAGTAATTGAATTATTAAGAACTTCTAATCTCCTCTAAAGGGGTTCTCTTTGAAAGTTTAAATTGTATACATGGACTAATTTAACTACCACAATAGCCCTTTCTAGCTTAAAGGGTATTTTAAGAAAGATCATTTGATCATACATTTAACTATGGAGAACTTGAATAAGATCATAATTATAAGAAACAAAATTTCTCCCCTTATAATGGTGTTAGTGATTAGAAATCAACTACCATTGGTTCCTAACAAAAGAGAGTTTCATACAACAATTTTTCTTGAGTTTAATGTCCAAAAAGCCTATCAAACTAAGCTTATTTTCCAAAATAAATTGCTTTAGAGCAAGTTGTTTATTGATGGAATTAATTTCTTTAACATTCCAAGCCACAATAGCTATTAAGGTAAGGTGTTATAAGAGGTTGTTCATTTCTTCACATACTTCTTTTTAGTCGAGGCTTTTGACTCCACCTCTTGACATTGATTTTGACTTACATCACCCTTACCAGTAGCTATAATTGTGATAGTAGATTATGTGACAAGGTTCCCTTGAAGAGTGCCATTTGAGTTATTCCCATTTTCCTGAACCTTTATACCATCACGTGGCTTATTCTCCAGAACCTTTATACCCCCTATGAGAAGGAGGTCAAGGGAGGCTCCTAATGTAGGGGTCCTTTAGTCAGCGTCTACCTAAAATTAGGGATTTTTTTTCTTAAAGTTTAAGGCAATGAATAAGATACTTAGATAGATAGATTGGATTTGAAAATCCAAAGCCACAAACTAGTGAATTTCTCATTCAAATTGGATTTGATGATAACAAAAAAAAAGTGTAAATGGTTTGGCCACTAGGGTTTTAGTCTTTTTTTTAGAAAATTAAATAAATTAATAGAAAACCAAAAAGGCAGAATTGCAACGAAAGTTCACAAGGCAACCATGCCTAGAAGCATAAACTAAAAAGCCAGCACAAAAAAAGCCCTAATAGATGAATCACACTAGAAACTCACATCAGAAGCTTACAAGGAAAAGAGGCTTTATAAACCAATCACATGTTCCAAGAAGCCCCAAAAGAACTAGATAGATGATCAACCTCAAGACGTTGAAGAAGAATTTCCTAGATCCAAGCTAGAGAGGTAGAAGTAAACACCTCTTTGGTCCTTCCAACCTATTTAAAGATGCTATCAATTCTTTCCTTCTATACGATGTAGCAGCAAAAAATGATTATGAAAGCATAAAAAACTTGTTTGTTTTGGAATTAAGTGGTAGTTACCTAGGAGACAGTAGTCTGCAATCACTAAAAGGACAATGTAGGCCACAAAGCTGTAAAGAGGTCATCCATAAGGAATCAGCAAGGGAATAATGAAAGAAAAGATGGTTGCTGCTTTCCTCCTCCCGAGAATGGAGCTTGCACTGAAGATCCACTGATAAGTAGTGGCTACATCTGTCCAAGGTATTTAACCGAACAAGAATTGCTAACCATGTTATGAAGATCACCTTAAGGAGACATCGAGAATTCCGTAAGAGCTTAAACTATCTTACACGCGGTTGAAGAGGATGAAAAAGATGAGCACAACTCCTATTAGTAAATCAACCTGCATTAGAGAGCTTCTAGATTATCCTATATTGCACAGTTATATTAGGGAGATAAGCAAGAAAGTTAGCTGAAATATAAGAAGAATTCTGAGTTGTGCATTGCCAATGATCATACTGGATGATAAGGCTAACGGAAGCAGCCTTAAGGAAATGGAGATAACCATGTTTATAGTCCTAAACCTTTTACCATTTTCTCAATTGAATCATATACCTTTAGAAATTCCTATTGAAGTCCGATAGCTATAAGCATTAATCAAAAGCAATCCTTATAGGACTTAATTGAAAAAATTGTGAAAGGTTTAGGATTTAATTGGAAACATTATGAAAGGTTTAGAACTAAAATAGGGTTTTCTAAAATATTTGTAGTCCTAATCCTTTAATAATTTTTTAATTAAATCATAAATCTTTCATAATTTTTTCAATTAAGTCCTATAAGGACTGCGTTTAATTAATTTGTATAGGTATAAGACTTAAATAAGAAAATGATAAAAGATTTAGAACTACAAATATGGTTAACCCATTCTACAGATGTTGAGCAGTAGGATGAGAGTATAAAGGGCCTATAGGAAGCCAGTAATCAAACCAAAGACTAGTGTTCTGTCAGTTGCTAATAAAATGAATAATAGAATTTGGAATGTAAGGTTTGAGCTTTAGAATATGGCACATTGTCCAGGACGAAGTGGTTGTAGCTTTAATCTGCCATAGACTCTTACCTCTAAGATAGTATGAGTGAACCCATCTAGTCCATAGGCCCTCTTGGTTAGTAGCTAGCTACCACACTCTTTTGGCAAGAGCAAATTTACCTACAATGTGCGATGAGGGTATGCCAAGCCCTTCCTCATATATAGGTTTGCAAAGATCTTTCCATTTGACTTTAGCTTGAAAAGTCCTTGAGGTATCCACTGACCAAGCAAATATGCAAAGTAATCTATCAATAACTTTAAGGACTTGCTTGGGGATAGCTAAATGGCAGAGCCAGTAGGAGTGCAGGTTGGAGAAAATTGATATGGTTAGTTGAATACGCCCTATATACGATAAGGTTCTCTGAATCCAAGAATGAACTATGCTTTCAACTTTCTCCAAGAGGACTTGGAAGTCACTTTAGGAAAGCATCCTACATGTTATAGGCACTCCCAAGTACGGGAAAGGTAGAGAACCACATGGGACACCAAATATGACACTTAAGGACTGGGCTAGGTCTGTAGCACTATCTGCAACAAGAAGACTACACTTGGACTTATTCAAAACTAAAAACAACAACCTTCCAAACAAATCAAGAGCTTCCATAAACATAGAAATTGAAGGCCTATGCGCATCATAGAACAAGAGGGCATCATCTGTAAAAAAACAGTTTATAGAGTTTCATACCTTTACATTTATAATGATATTTGAAAGCAAGAGAATCCTCCAATTTGCTAGCCTAAATTTGAGATAGCATTTCCATGCTTATGGTAAAGAGGTAAGGAGACAAAGGATCCCCTTGTATCACTCCATGCTTCCCTAAAAACTGTTGAGAGTGGACCCCATTGATCAATATGTTGTATGAAGGGGTGGTAACACAACCCATCACCTAATTGATGAATAGATTGGGAAAGTTTAAAGCCTACATAGCTAGTCGAAGGAAAGGCCACTCAACCGAATCATAAGCCTTGTTCAGGTCTAACTTCAATGCATAATTGCGAGGTCCCCTCTTATTGTGGTAGTCTCTAAAAAGATCTTAAACAATCAGCAGATTATCTCTAATACTTCTTCCTCACTAGGGTTTCAGTCTTATTTTGGTGAAAAGAAAAACACGAAGAGTAGGAGAAACCGTAGATTGACATCACTAAGGTTGAAAGTAGTAACTCAAATACGATAATGTTTTTGTGTTTATAGGTTTCTTCCAAGTCAACTTGATGACGTCTCATAAATATAAAGGTTGAGGTCCTTTCAAATGTTTTGGAAATATTAGGGTCATTGTTAAATGTTTTTTTTTTCAAATAATCTTATTTGAACCCAAAAGGATATCTTAGAGTCTTTTTTAAACATTAAAAAAATGTTGAGGGCAATTTAACCCTTTGACCTAGAACTTTTACATTCAAGTTTTTAAGAGATAATGGTGTACAAAGCATGTGTGTTGATTAAATTTGCAATCTCCGTTAAGCCCTTATTTTTTAAACTCAATCAACACAAGAACAAAGGCAAATTAGGGAAATTAAAGAGTACAAAGAATGGGACCTATTTATCTTTTGTATGTTTTTGGCATAGAATTAGTTCCATCTAAGAAACTACGCGGATAAAAAATAAGAGATAAAAAATTGGAAAATTTAAAGTTTTGTGCATAATTGAAAATCCTTATTTTAGTGAAATAAAAGATTAAATTATGAATTGTGAGTTATGATATAGTTATAAATAATTTTAATAATTACAAGTGATAAAAATACAATTATAAATAATATAATATATAAAAATATATATTATAATTAGTCATAAATATAAGATATATTGAAATATAAATATAAGATTAACTATACCTAATTTTGTTATAGTTTTGCTTTTGTCATTTTAGTTTATGATTTTTAGAAATTATTATTTAATCTTCTATATTTTTTTATCTACCAATGCCAAAATTTCCTAACATCGTACTTTATCAAAAAAATTAAAAGAAAATTTAAAAAGTCATGTAGCATATAATCATTTGTGTTACATAAAAGACAATGTCAAATGTAATTATTTATATATTAATAGATGATGTTATGTGTTCTTCTAGAAAAATATGAAGTCGTTTTGTATTATGACCATATAGTCTATTAGGTTATATAGGTAGCAAACCTATTAGGCAGTAAGTCCTTTTAAAAAATAATTATGCTTTTGACTTTTATTTTAAAAAGCATCAATTTACGTGAGTTCATTATAATTAACCATTAAATATATTAGGATTTTATATATAACATAAATTAATTAAATATAAATTATAAGATAATTAAATAATGCTATGCAAAATTAAAGTATAAGTCTTTAATAAAAATAGAAACATTCAACCAATAATACTCAATTTAAATAAGAAGTATCTTTTGAACCCTAATATTTTTTAATACTTAATTTAAAAAATATCATTTGAACACTAATATCTTTGTACATACGTGTCATATGTTAACTTTTTAAAATGTTTGAAAAATAATTCTAACGTTTTTTGAACATTGAAAAAGAACTATAACTTTTTAAAAATATTGAAAAAAAATCCTAACTATAACTTCCATGAAGTCACTCCGTTAAGTGCTATATATTTTAGAAACCTTCAAAAACAACTTTAATATTTCACATTTAAAAAGAATCTTGACTATTTACACCATTACTTTTCTTCATTATGAATGACATATGTTATAATTTCATTAGTCCATTATAAAGGTAGGCCCATTAGATAATATGAACTGTTACATTGGAATCCATTTCTAAAAAGGGTTAATAAAATTAGGACCCGACTAGTTAGACAGTAATTTTTAGCCATTTATGGCCGGGTTACACGTGGTATTTCGTATGTTATTAAAAAAAGAATTTCACAAGATAAGGTTAAAAAAATGTGATAAGGGTAAAAAGGCAAACAAAAACACTGAAAATAGTCAGGTCCGACTCCATTTCTTTAACCAGGCTAACGGATGGAGAAAGGAAAGCTGGGACAAATGAGGCCGTTGAGAACAAAGAAGTTGAAGATTGTTTTCAGTAGCAGTTAGAGTTCTTGAAACCCCATTAATCTGTAAACATAAAAACCTTAACTCATTCCCCTTAAACAATTGTGTTCTACTCTCAATTCCATTAAAACTACCAAAACTATCACTTGGAGAAGAAGGAGAAGCGATTTGTGGCCGTCTATGATTCTTAAGAGTTGGAGGGTTCTTGATAGCCCATTTAACTCCATCACAGGTTCTCAATCTATAGGTTCATCTCTTTTTCTACCTTTCTCATTATTCTGCACTTGTGAATCGATTTCTATTTCCTACCTAATTTATACACTAAAACGAGATATTGAAAATTATCTAGTTCTTGGATTCTTGAATTTGGTGTTCCAATCCCCTTTTTCCTTGTTTAGGTTTTGAAATTCATTCTCTGTAGCAACGGTAGGTGGGTGTTGGATTGAACCTAAAGTTTCCAACTCAACACAACATTAGTTTGCGTCAAAGACTCCTTTTGTAGATGGTTTCCTAGGGAAAAACAATATGAAAAATGAAGCAAGATAATTGTTTGTTAATACCAAAAACAACGAGTGTGTTCAAATGTTCATAATATTAGACTGATGAATTATTTTATTCTGCTATGTAGCTCAGCTGAGACGACTTGAAACACATAGCAATGGTGAAGAATCCATTGACAAGCATTATTGTTAAACTTGGTACACTTCTATCTGAGGTAAACAGCTGTTGAATTCCTGTATGTTCCTGGATAATAGTTAGGAAGTAAATTTTTTTGTAAGAAAGCCGAGGATCTATGGTTAACACACAATGCAGACAACATGGAAGTGATTGTGGAATTATAAATGTAAACATTCCAACAAATAGTGCTTAAATTAGTGAGGCTTTCAATAGTGAAAATGCAACAGGGGGTGGCCGTGAAGCAAGAAGTAATTTTTGGAAGCAGTACATGCAATGCTCCACTCAGTAAAGAAGATTACCACATCGATTGATTTGCATATACTCTCTTACATTTCTATCTCGTCGCAGTTTTGCAGTGTGAAATGCTCATTTTTTTTGGTTGCCATTTTTATTTATGAATTTCATGTTTAATACTTTTACAGTACAATCAATTATGGGAGTGAATTACCATTGGCAGAAGGAATCAATTTCAGCTAATAGAGTGAGGTGAATGACTATCAACATTTTAGAAAACAAATTTGGTATACTTCCCCTGTATGCAATTCACTTTTCGGTTAAATCTATGTTTCTGTTCTTGCAGGTTTTAGAGTTGTTATACATCTTTGGCTGCAACGTTTTGTAGACCATAAAGGTCTCCAAGTTCTGGTGCAGAGCTTTCTTCTGAAATCTTTTATGCTTCAAGGCAGTTCTTCCCTGAATAAAAAGTTTTACTACACAAATTCACAAAAAGCATGCAACTAAAGAAATTTTGCATTCATTTATACTGAACTCATGCTTGGTTTGGTATAATTATGTTGTATCAATTCTATTATGATTGAAAAATGTGTTGCTTTCTTTAACTCTGAAGTGATATATACTTTGGACTTTTCTTGGGCATGATTGACATGAATTATGTGACTTAATTAATCCAAAAATTTATTTAATACTATAATCTTTCTCCATATTGATGATTTGACTTTAAAAATAGTGACACAGTAGTGAACTCTTTGCTAGTAACTACTACAAATTAAAGTTCATTAATGGTGTATGTAATCTTTAAATCAAGTGATCTATTCAATACCAGGTTTAAACCCAGAATTATAGCAGCTGTTTTAAGCCAGCTATTTCACAACTATTTAAAGCCAACTTGAATTATTGGAGTTAAAGTTTTCCATAGAGTAATTACGCCTTAATGTTAATCATTGAAGTAGTTACACCATCAAACTAGTTAATTTGGGATTTGTCATTGTTCTTGTGTCGTGTTAGAAAGCCGAAGAAGCTTGAGAGGATTCTATTTCCAGAGTCAACGTCCAAAGTAATATTTAGAAGATTACTTTATGTCCAGGATGAATTTTAGACTTTCATTTGGTCCTTCTATACACTACTATCTATCTACTAATATGTTACCCATATTTAGCTTTGAACTTAAGAGTGTAACCTTTTGGCAATTCTGAGTCTTTTTATCTAGACTTTCCATTTAAGAGTTTAAGGTGTTTTGACCCAAGGATATGTTAGCTTATGTATTTTTCAATTAGAAGTTGCAGGTTCTCTGGCCCTTTGATCCATCAAATTGTGCTTTCTTTTATTTTATTTTAGAAAGACAAGGTCATGAATATGAGACTGTGAATATGCATGTTGAGTATAGATGTCACAAGGAAATGTATTCTTACTGAAGTCTCAAGCCCAGTTTTTTACAAGTGATAATGTCCTTTCAACTTGTTTTCATATGTATTATATTAATACTCTACGGTAATAATCTGTTTATTTCATACCTCAAGACCCATTGAAGTAACTAAGACTTTTACTCTATACAGATTTAAATCGACTTAGAGGCAGGCATTTCTGGAAGATAACTATCAAATGGAAAATATATTATAGCTTGATGGAGTTGACGCTATATATTTCCCAACAACAAAATTAACTTTTGCAACCACACCAAGATTAGCAACAACGGAAGAAAGTTGCTATAGGCCCCAAGAATTGTGTTTGTGACATAAAGATGTGGGCTACTGTCAGATCAGACATCAATTTTCTAATAGTTGACAATAAAACTACATATTCCTTGATGAGCATTTGAGAACAACCAGCCACAAATTGTATACATTATAGCCATAGTTCGGAAGTTATGTCATTATGTTGTTGGTTGTGAATTGCAATTCAGAGGAACTGTCAGAATTGTAATTGAACTTCAATGTTGTATAGTACTGTATAAATCTAGTTTTGAATAAAATTGGATTCATTGGTCTTTGTTAAGTTTTCTTGTCATTTGAGCTAATCTGGTCGTATTGAATTTAATTTTTATAGGTAAGCAGTAACTATATATGGAGTTGGATATACACTTTGACTGAGATTGAAAGTTTCAAAAATTAGCTGAAAAGCATATTAATATTATTTGTGTGCTGGAAAAAACATTGGAGACAAGGTGTATGGATTGTGCTCCTGCTGGAGTTGCATAAGGGAGATAAAGATGATGTTGTAGAGAATGTTATAATGTAAATTTAAAATGGGTTGCAGAAATTATGCTTGAGTAAAGATAAAAAATAATTAAATTACTATAGCAAAGTCAAAATACAAGGGACCAATTCCACCAGCAAGAAAAGGAAACATGCAAAATATGAAAGTACCAGACAAAGAATTAGAGGAAACAAAACACAACAGATGGCTAGAACAATTGAATCCCAATTTGGAACATCCTATAATAGAATTGTGCTCTTAAAAAATATTAGCCAATGATAAAAAATATATGAACTACGCAAATATAGATTGTGAACAGGAATTTATAAAGTTATAGCTTACAATATATTGGCAATAAAGCTCTAATGTTTTGTGGGCTTTATGCAAATCCCATAAATTGAAAAAACGTAAAAAATGAAGTTTAGCAATTATACAGATCCCATGATCTAACCAAAACAACACAAACAAAAAAACATGTGGGAATTGGCACATACGACTATGTAGGTTATTGAATGTCAACCAACATAGGATTTTACACATCTACATCACGTTGTGCAGGATTTCTTCAAGGCCACATTTTACTCATGAATGGTTTATATATTAGCCATTGTCTTGGTAATTGCATTAATTAAATGCCTACAATATCAACATGTATTAGTGAACTAAATTACCAAAGTGAAAATTGTAGGAAACAAAAGTCCTACACATTAGTCTAGAAAAGCACTATCATTATACATGATTGCATGCCATTGTCTCTTCACCAACACTTTTAATAACTTCAACTAATCCTATAGCATGTTGTGGTTGTTGTGAACTTGCAACCTCTTCACCTGTTGGTGTTGCCTGAAAAATAACAGAAAATATCCGATATTAGGTTGGTGTAGAATGTTAAGATACATGTGACTAAAGAAATTAATTTACAAAACTCATGGCATCCAGTGGTGTTAAAGCTGAAGGAAAATACAATGGCTCTCTTCCACTTATGACGTCGAAACTCTTCAACACGAGATTTTAACCTCTTGTTGGACGACCTTCCATGTCGCCGCGTAACTCGCGGATCATGGAGAACATTCTTATTGATATCAAAAGGCATGCTTACTTGAACATTATTTATATGGCTTCCTATTTCACATGATAGTGCGTTGTGGGCTTGTTGTAATAAACTGTGCAAATACTCAAATTTTATGTCCATATCTAGAGCGTAGTCCATGGCTTGATAAAATGTTGATTCCAAATTTCTCGTTCTTGTGACCAAGATGTCATCATCTTCTCGAATGTTTCCTAATCTGATTTTTGAATGACATCTAATAATATCTTTTCTCCACCGTCGAATGAAAATATTTTTTGGA
>JAOXYD010201315.1:0-22002 GCA_028565735.1 Pinacopodium congolense
CCTAAACCCTCCTTAAGCCTCTAGACACTATATATACTCCTTAGAAATGAATTTTGATCCTCTAGACACTCCATAAACAGATCAAACCTTCTGAAATTCTCAAAAACTTCAAGCTGCTCATATTTTTACTGCACTTTGTTTCATTCAATCTGTTGCTGTCAAATTGTGTTTTTGAGTGTGCAAACTTGTGTTTAATACCTTGTTTGAGTGAGTAATAGTTTATTTGATTCATCTGTTACATTTTAGAAAGGTTATTTCAACAGATTAAAGATAGAACTCATTCATATATCAAAATTGTCTCTGTTGAGACTATTCTAGTTTGAATCTCGATTTCAGATGCTTAAACCTATTTCTAAAATCGTATTGTTGGAGTTTTTAGTTTTTCTAAGGTCTCTAGTTTGTGATTGAACCTTGTTTCTAATTTTTGAGACCTGTTTAAGCTATCATTGAGCTAGAAACTTCATATACTTCAAAATAACTTATGTTTTCACTATTTCAAGTTTGAATTTGATTTTAACCTGCTTAATCTATTGTTTTGTGTTTCTTATAATTGTTTTATGCTTGCTTAAGGTCTTAGGAGTCAGAATAAATTGATTTTTGAATTTTTGTTGAATATTTCATTATTTGTGTGCAATGTTTTGCTTAGACATCAAAACTGTCCAATTTTTTATGTTCTTCATTTAATCATGAGTTTCTTCATTTTAATCAGTTATGGGTGTATAAATTTGTTGTGGCTAATTCACATAAGGTGCTAAGAGTGCTCTAATATTTTTGGATTGATTTTTAAGCACTTATATATGTGTTTTGAGCTGAATATTCATAGAGTGCTTAAATTGTCCAGATTTTGTGATTGGCTTGTTTTGGTCATATTGCTTGAACATATGCACATTTTTATGTTTGATTTCTGCCATACTAAGTTTGTTTAGGCTTTCAAGATTGTTGTCATTCATTCATATCATTTATTGAAAGCTAAAGCCCTTAGTTTAATTGTGCATTGAGTGAAACACCTTTCAAGGCGTATGTAGTTACTTGAATTTGGGGGAATTGTATCTTTTGGTTATTTGTGAATTATATAGGCTTCTCTTTGCCTTGAAAAGATTTGGGATAGGTTACCCTTCACCTTAGAAAGTAAGATTTTTGTTGTTGGGTTACTCTTCACCCTTGGAAAGTAAGATTGTAAAGCTTACTCTTCACCTTGAAGGAAGATTGTACTTGTTTTGATTGATTAGTATAGAATCATCCGACAAGTAGTTGGAAAGGAGACGTAGCCTATCTTTGGGGTAGGTGAACTTCTTTAAAATTTCCTTGTGTCTTTCTTTTATATCTTAACCTATTACATTATTTTGATATTTGCATTATCATTCCATCTTAGGTTGAATATTACATTAGTTTAGTGATTGCATCTAATTTCCAATTGATTTAGGTTGCTAGTTTAAATTTGCGAAAACGTTTTAATACCCAATTCACCCCCCTCCTTTTGGGTGCCATAGGACTTACAAGTGTATTAAGAAAAGATTGGTCTTTAAGATTAGATGATGCATTATAGGCTTATCACACTACTTATAGGATACCCATTGGCATGTCTCCATACCACTTACTTTATAGAAAGTCTTTTCATTTACCAATTGAGCTAGAGCATAAGGCATTTTGGGCTATTAATATCTTAAATTTTGACTAGAAAAAAGGTTAGTGAACAAAAATTGCCATAATTCTATGAGTTAGATGAATTCCATTTAGTTTCCTATGACAATTCCAAGCTTTATAAGGAAAAAATTAAAAAAAGTCACGATAAGAACATTATTCCTTGTGAAAGTAAGATCCATGACAAGGATTTAATTTATAATTCAACATTAAAACTCTTTATTGGAAAATTATGATTAAGATAGATTGGTTCTTATGGTGGGCTTAGGTGTATCCATATGGTATCATTGAAGTTTCTAATAGCTAAACCACTTTTAAAGTCAATGGACAAAGGACCAAGTTATATTTGCCTAGGTTAAGGAATCAGTATAAACTCTTTTACTTTGAAACCTTACTAAGCTAGGATTTGATATTTTAATTGAGTGATATGTGTGTATAACCCCCTTTTATTTTTGCTTATTTGATAATTTTTTAGTTAGTGTGTTTTTAAGTCTTAATTCTCTAGTCTTTTGTGATGTTTCCTTTAGGATTTCTAAGTTTGAGTTTAGCTTTTCTTAGTTTCAGTTTATTTTCACTCTAGTGTGCTTTAATTTGATTTCATTTAATGTGTTCATGAATTTTTTAATGCTTTAGTTGTTTTTATTCCTTTTGATTTTGTGTATTTTAAACAATTTATGTAGTGTTCTTTTTATCTTAAACCTTTTAGTTTGTTTTCCTTAGGTATAATTTTCCTTCCCTTTAGTTTTCCTTTAGGTTTTTCTAATAGCATTTGGTGTTCTTAGTTAAGTTTTATTTAAATACCTTTAAGTTGTTTTCTTTAAGTTTAGTTTGCTTCCTTGGAATTTCATCTCCTTTATATTTAATTTTCATTAGTTTTTAGTGTTTTCAAGGCCTATCCTTCATAAATTTGATGTATAATCCTCTATTAATTGTTAGACCTTTAATTGGGATTAACTTGGAGTGGTTTTATGTTGGTTTTTCCATGTTTAATAGCCTTTTTTAAGACCTAAATGGTGGGATATAAACAGTAGTTGCATTTTACAAAAACCAACGTTTTAATGTTTTTATGAAGCTAAATAATAGTACTTAAATGGTGTCGTTTAACTCCCTAGAACCATCATTTATGTTTGTAGAAAAGAAAAAAATGATGCAGCTTCACTTAAACCCTAATAGTCATTTTTTTCTTCCTCCTTATCCCCACCTATGATGCCTTTTGCTCTTAAGCCCTAAAACCCACCTTTCTAATCTCATTTCATCATCAAAATCCATCTTTCAGGGCTCCTTTTTTCGCATTTCACATTTTATATCAGATTTTACCCTCAAGTCACCCTAAAAAATAGAATTTTGTTTGAAAGCTTGTTAGGATACTATTCACACCACCCTCTCTTATTTTAGATTTTTCTAGAATTTTAGGGCTCCATTTTCATAGATTTTACACCTTAAATATTTTGTAAAAAAATTGAAAATATTCTAGTGGGTCTTGGATGATTCTCATGAAGTCATTTGACCATTTTCCAAATTTTTAGCTATTTTTAACATCCAATTAGTTCTCTTAGTTAATAGTTTTTAGCCAAATTTTTGCTTAAGTAATTTCTCAATGCATCTACTTAAAGCAAAGGGCCTTCCTTTAATGATTGTTGCTTCCCGAGCCATGAGGATTCAGATTGGTTCTATAGGCACCTTCCGAATGAAATTATTAGCAAACGATCAATACCACCTACACTTGATGATGAGTTTGATGTTTCTATTGCGTTCAAAGCCCTCGTAGGGGGATCCTATCCTTATGGTTGTCCAATCATACTTTTTTCTATTGGTGCATAAATTTTAAGCCAATATCGAGGAGAATGAAAACAATAGGATCATAGACATCAGCCATGGTGCAGGGTACACCCATAATCATTAGTCATGCTTTATTGTCTAGGTTATTAGGTGTCCTACATGTTAAGGATACTTATGATCATAAAGTTGATAGGCTTTGATGTGATTCGGTGGAATCTCATCCCTCATTCTCAATTGATATGGCTCATGCTACTTTGAATTTGATTAAGTCACCAAGAAAGAGTTATTATCTGACTTACTAATTATTAGTTCAAAAGAGGATAATGGTAGTACTATTGAAAGCTAATGTGAAACCTCGAGCTAGTAGTCTAAATCAGATTTGATATAAGGATATTTATATCCTATATAAGGTGTTTCATGGCTTAAGTGATATTGAGGGCCTGCCACTTTCCGAATTCATCCTCTAAAGTATAAGAAATGTGGTTAGGTTTTAACATGCTCATAAGATTTTCTACTTTCCATGCTTACTAACAAGTATATTCTAAGAGGCCGAAGTTTCCTTCAAGGGACATGTCATTGTTCAACCTCCTCCTACCTTTATTATTGGCTATTTGGTAGGAGTTATTGCAAGCTCACCAAATAATAAAACACCTAACCTAACCTAATTATGTAGCTAGGGCAAGTCAGGGTCGATCCAACAAAAAGCTAAGGTGCACTAAAGCTATTTCTATGGTTTCCTAAAAGAAAAAGAAAAGGAAAGAAAACCCCATAGAATTGAACGACATTAAAATAAAAAAATGAACAAACAAAGAAAGCAATACAAATAAGAAAAATTGCACAAAAGAAAAAAAGATAGACAATGAAAGAAAGCAAGGCAGAAGATATATCAGGGATTAAGACTTATAATTCATCTTTGAAACAAATATAGTGTGATTAGTCTAAGATCCCATCCTATAGATTCAAATAAGCTCTTGAATCATTTATTCCACCATCTTTGTCGAAATCAAATAAGCTCTAAAAATATCCCTAACTATGTGACAATCTAGAAAAAAACTCTCTAGATTTAATAACGCAACAACATCAAGAACTAGAGAATAGCTAACTTAAGCCATAATCTTGTAAGCTCAGATTATGTAACTTAGAGATTTGGAATCCTAGACTAAATTGATTAAGTTTACTAACAAATTCAATTAGCCAATCACCACTTATGGTCTTTGCTATGGACAATTACGGCTTATACCTAGCAGTTGAACTAGAAACCATACCTAAGGTGATCAATCATACATATTAATCCCTGACTCATTTCATTTAATCTAAATTCCAATTCAACCTTGAATTAAATCAGGATACCCAATTGATTCGTAGTCAATTCTAATAATTATTAAGCTAAAATCCCATTATTATCTTCCAACCTAAGCATATCCTAAGCAAACATTAATAAATTAACTAAAACAAGCAATAAACTAATAATAACCATAATAAAAGAACATAAATAAGGGCTAGAAAAAAAAAATACCATATATAAACCAAATATCAAAGGTTCAACCCAAAAATTTAAAAAAGCTTAATTAAATTAAAAATAAAGCAATCACAATATGAAGACAACAAAGAAATAGCAAAAACTAAAGATAGAGAGGACCTAAACTTAGGAATAAATAGAGAAACAAAGAAAATGATAAGAAAATAAACCAAAAAAACCTAAAAACTAAGGAAATGTAGAAAAGCTAAGACTAAGGTTCAAAATAGAAATGAAACTGCCCTCTTAAATATATGCTACCGCCGACTCTTTATATATGGAGAGCTTCTTAGGGCTACCTGCCCTATACTCTTAGGAAGCTCTCTTTAAAAACATTGTTGTCCTCTCCTTAAAAGTTTTATATGTCCCACTATTTAAAAGGCTCCTCTCCAAAATGTTTTGCTCCTAGAAGGTTTTTTAAGCTTTGTCTTTGGGGTCTTGGTGACTGGGACATGTGCCCATCATCAAGCTTCCCTTTTCTCTTTATTTTAAAAATGTTATTGGCTCTTAGAAACTTTGAAAGCTTTGTGTTTTTATGTCTTGATGAGTGGGACATGTGTCAAGCCATGAAAAGTCCCCTTGCTTTTCATTTTGTTTTTAAAACGTTTTTTAATGATCCTGGAAAGCTTTCTCTTTGGTTTTTAATGCCTCTTATTGTCTTTTATGCTCCTCTACAATATGTTTTTCATCTTAAAAATACCATTTGTCCTTCCAAGGAAAGCTTCATTTGTCTTCAATACCTCATCTTGTAAAGCTCCTTTTTATTAAAAATATTTTCTCCAATTTTCTTCAAAACTCTTCCTTTTTGGTCCCAAATATTTATCAACACATTTAACCTAGCATTCAACACAAACTGAGTGTTTTATCTTGAAAATAGGATGGAAGTCACATAGAAATGCATAAGAACACATTAGATAATTTAATGCTATCAAATACTCTATACGTGAACTATTGCTTGTCCTTAAGTAATGATTTAAGCATTTTACTCAAATAATCCCAAATAAGAGTTAATAGCTAATTAAGCACAATAGAAATTAATCAATGTTTTTAACTCATTTCATCAATTTCAACTCTATCATAATCAAAAACAAGACAAAAACAAATAAAATAATAATAAAGATGCTTCTTATTCAACAACAAAAAATAAAGATGCTTTCAGCAACTAACAATAAGAAAACTTTCTCTTTTTTTCCCTTTGTTCTTTTCTTTTTTTATCTTTTCTTTCTTTCTTTCTTTCTTTTCTTTTGACACTTTATTCTAAACATTCCATTTCACATTCGTATGACAAGCAATACAAAATGAACTTAAACATTAAATGTTATGCAAACGAGTCACTAAAAACATGCAAGGACCTCAAAAGAAAAAGAAAAATGAAAAAGTTAGCATCATTTCAAGAGTTGAGCCAAGTTTCTTAAATTAAAAGAATTGATTCCTTCAAGTACCACAATTAACTTTAAATAAATATCAAAATCATTCAAGTTAAAACATTCAAATCATCACCATAGAATTCACCACAACTTAAGTATGCAAAAATTTCAAAATTGCCCTATCGCCACACTTAAATTAGATATAATCCTAAATGTCTTAAAATTAATAAAACATAAGGATGGGAATAAGAAAAATCTCCTAGAATTGTGGAAATCCATGAAGTCCATGAGAAAGAGAGATCGCAGCTCTGACTTTTGCTTCTACTTATAGATTCCTACAAAACAAACATAGAAAAGAAAATTACTTAAACAAAAAGAAACTAAATAACTAACTAATAAAAATAAAATAAAAAACTTTATTGAATGGTTGAGATACCACCCAATAAGTGCTTAATTAAGGTCATAATCTTAACCCCTGCTATGTATAATATTCGGTGTCAAATTACAACTTGAGTCCAATAGGAAACATGTTTAAACTCATAGAAAACTTGAGGCAACTTCCCTCGAAGCATGCTCATAAGTAGCACCATGCCTCACATCTTCAGGGAGGTGGAATTGAACTTTTTTCTTGTCATGATCCAATGTCCACTCCCCTATTTTGGCATCACCCTTCTCCCAAAATGGTCTCTATAGTGGATTAGGTAATGGTGGTGGAAACTTTACGTATTGTAGGTCACCTTCCACTTCTAGCTTGCTTGTCTATAGCTCATTCAACTTAATTACATCTCATAGTTGTTCTTCTTTTTTATTCTCTTCTTCTTCTTCCTTTATTTGCATATGGCTAGGAAAAGGAAATTAAACTTGGTCAATAATAAAAAATAGGCATTTCTTACCATAGGAGCTTGTGCGCCCTCCTTCTTTTCATAAATTGACTCCTTTTCTTCTCCCTACTGCTCTTACTCTTCCTCCATTACTTCTGGGGTTCTCCACCCTCTAAAGAAATGTCACGCACCTCCTCCTCTGGTTCTCCCTTGAGTTGGCTAAGCATACTTGTAAATACTTGAGCTTTTATGCTCTGAACCATATATGCTAAATGGCTCAATTGATCTCCTAAGGTATTCAAACTACTCCTCATTTCCTGCTGAAACTGAAAAGTGCTCATCGCCAAACTCTTTACAATCTCCTCTAATGACATCCTATCTTCTAGTGGTGGTGGTGGAAATGTGCTTGGTGGTGGAAATGTGCTTGGCCTTGGTAGCAGCTAGGTGGAGAATTAAATCTATATTGTTGCATATCAAACAGAACATGTACAAAAAGAATAACCCATAAATGAACAAACCTTACATACCTTAGCTCGTTGTTGATCCATTGATACTTGCATGACTGAGGGCATTAAATTTGCCACTTGATCTAACCTGGAAGTAGTAAGATTTTGAAAGTCATTATTAGAATAAGGATGGTAAGAAAAATCTGAATGAGAAGCATATTGATAATGATCCATGCCGAGAAAATATTATCATAATCTTAAAAAGTTGTGAAACTAAAATAAACAGAAAAAAAGATGAACAAAAATTAAAATAAAAAAAAAGTAATAAAGACAACATAAGAAATAGCTAAAAAAACAACCCCTAGCTCTTTGATTATGGCGCCAAAAGTTTTTTTTTGGATTAATTGTGAACTCACCAAATAATAAAATACCTAACCTAATCTAACTAAATAGTTGAGGTAAGTTAAGGTCGATCCCAAATAGAGCTAGGGTGTGCTAAAGCTATTTCTAAAGTTGTCTAAAAGAAAAACCCCTACAATTGAGCGACATTAAAATAAAAATAAAGGACACCCATCGAAAGCAAAACAAACAACCAAAAAACACATAAAATAACTAAACGGAGACAATAAAAGCAAGTTGGGTAAAAAATATATCAGGGATTCGGACTTATAATTGATCCTTGAAACAAATATATTGTGATTAGTCTAAGATGCTGGTATATAGATTTAAAAAAGGTCTTGAATTCTATGCTCCATCAACTTTAGATAAATCCAACAAGCTCTGAAAATATACCTAGTTATGCGATAACCTAAAACAAGCTGTCTAGATTTAATGGTGCAGCAGCATTAAAAACTAGGTAACAACTAACCTAAGTTACAATCTCGCATGCTTGAACGTATAACTTAGAGAATTAGAATCCTAGACTAAATTGATTAAGTTCACTGACAAATTTAGCTGGCCTATAACCACTTATGGTATTTGCTACAGATGATTATGTATCATAAGCTTATACCTAATAGTTAAACTAGAAACCATTCCTGGGCTGATCAATCCTATATATTAATCCCTAATCCATATCATTTAACCTAAATTCCAATCAAACCTTGACTTAAATCACAATAACTAATTGATTCCTAGTAAATTCTCACAATTATTAAGCCAAAATCCCATTAATATCTTCCAACCCAAGCACAACCTAAGTTAACATTACTAAATTAATTAAAACAAACAATAAACTAATAATAAACATAATAAAAGAACAAAAAAGTTCAACACAAATATTTAAACAAAACTTAACTAATTACAAAATAAAGAAATATCAAAATGAAAACAACAAAGAAATAGAAAAAAAAAGATAAAGAGGACCAAAAACAAGGAATAAATAGAGCAGCAACAAAAATGACAAGAAAATAAACAAAAATAACCTATAAAATTAAGAAGGAAATGAAGAAAAACTACGATTATGACAAAAGATGAAAATGAAACTGCGCTCCTAAATGTATGCTGCTGGTGATTCTTTATATATAGAGAGATTCCTAAGGCTATATGCCCTACACTTTTAGAAAGCTCACTATAAACAGTTATCATCCTCCCCTTAAAATTTTTGTGTCCCACTCGTTAAAAGGCTCCTCTCCAAAATTTTTTACTTCTAGAAGCTTGTTTAAGCTTTGTCTTTTATGTCTTGGTGAGTGGGACATGTTTCCATCATCAAGCTTCCCTTTTCACTTCATTTTAAAAGCTTTTTTGGCTCTTAGAAGCTTTGAAAGCTTGCTATTTTTTTGTCCTGGTGAGTGGGATATGTGTTAAGCCAAGAAGAGCTCCCCTGCTTTTCATTTTGTTTTTAAAACAATCTTTGATACTATCGGAAAGCTTTCTCTTTAGTTTTTAATGCCTCATATTGTATTTTATGCTCCTCTCCAATATGCTTTACATCTTTAAAACCGCCATTTGTCCTTCGAAGGAAAGCTTCATCTGTCTTTAATGCCTCCTTTTATAAAGCTACTCTTTATTAAAAGCATTTGCTCCTATTTGTTTGGAAACTTTGCCTTTTTGTTCCTAAATGTATTTTAACACATTTAACGTAGCATTTAACAAAAATTAAGCATTTTGACTTGAAAATAGGATTGAAATCACATGGAAATGCATAATAAAAGATAAGATAATTCAATCCTATCACTATCCCATCTTGAAGCTCCAACAGTGTGCTCGAGTTAGTGGTGAATGGTGTAATACAATCCATAGGGCTCTTGAAGTAAGTGAGTGAGTTGATGAACTAAATTCCTTCGCACCTGTGCCTGCAATAACTCCTAAGGAAGGTATCAGGGAGGCTTGCTCTAAGGCCACTCCTAGTGTCCATTGCCCTATACCAACAATTAATGCTCCTACTTATGTGCCTCCATCTACTTTGGAGGGCCACACTACCATTTTTCTTTGCATGAAAAAACATTTGTGGACTGATATTATCCTAGATACCATACAAGAGCAAGTGTTTGGTGTTCAAGATAGCATTGATGTTACTCAGAGCTAGTTAGGCATCGCGTGGGATTATGTTTGCTCTCGAGACCAGCCACCACTAAGCTAGCTAATGTTTGGATTATGCTGTTTTTTGTCTATTGTTCATGGATAGTGCTTTTTTCTTTTATTGCTTTTGCTTACTTTTGATTTATTTCCTATTGGTATTCTTTTGATGTATTTTCTCTCTTTTATTGCGTATTGGTCTTGTTATGTACTTTGATGATATTCATATATATATGGAGCCTATATTTTTTGTGTATTTTATCCATGGTACTTTCATTTTTCATTTTTCATTTTCAGTATGTTGTAATCAACGATCAAATTTCAATGTGCACCCGAACAGAACTTCAAGCGATAGAAACACAAGTCAAATTATAGAAGTATAAATCATGTATAATTTTCTCCTAATTATGCAAAACGTATCCTCGTTCATTGGTTTAATGAAGATGTTGGTTAATTGGTGTTGTGTATCTACAAACTCCAATTCTATATCACCTTTTTGTACATGTTTTCTCATGAAATGATATCTTATCCTAACGCTCTTAGTCCTTGAATGTTGACTTAGATTAGGCATACAGAACTAGTTTTATCACACCTAATTAGAATTGTTGTAACCCCCATGCCATAATCTATAAATGGTTGTCTAAGCTAAATACTTATGTATAAAAACTACCAACGACTATATATTCCACTTCTGTAATTGACAAAGCCATAAATTTTATTATTACTAAATCAAGGAACTAATACATTTCATAGGATATATTTATCCTTTCTACCTAAAAGATTACTAGCATAATCTACATTGGAATAGACAACTAAATTTATATATGCATTCCTATGATATCATACTTCTAAAGATGATGTTTCATACAAGTACCTCAATCACACAAATACCTCAAAATTTTGTTAATGGCTAAAAGACGAGACTCTCTAGGACTTTATTGTAATTTATCTCAAAATCATACACTAAAAATGATATTAGGTTTACTTGTAAAATTATACAAAAAATTACTTATCATACCTTTATTCAACTTATATTATATTAGTTTGCCTTCTTTTTCCTTATTCAACTTTGTAGTTACACTTACGACGGTTCCTAAAGGCTTTTCTTGATCCATTCCAAATCTCTTTAGCAACTTCATAGTATATTTGGCTTGAATAATGAAATTTTCATCTTTCATTTGCTTAATTTGCAAGCTAGGAAAGAAATTAAACTCTCCCATCATACTCATCTCAAAATCTCTACTCTATCATTTTACAAATTCCTTAGACAACTTTTCATTGGTAACTCTAAACATAATATAATCAACATTAATTTACACAATTAAGATATCATCATTTTATTTCTTAATAAAGAGGTTGAATATACCTTACCCTTTGAAAAACTTGTTTGAATCAAGAATGTACTCAACCTCTCATACCAACTCTATGAGCTTGTTATAAACTATATAATGCTTTTGAAAGATTACAAACATGGCTTTATGCATCATGGCTTTTAGAACTGCGTGGTTGCCCCACCTAATCTTCTTATTTGATGATACCTTTGAGAAATGCATTCTTAACATCAATTTGATATAGGATGAAAATTCTAAAAGCATCCTAATAGCCTTAAACCTAGCTATGGTTGTGAAAGTCTCCATATAGTAAATTCCTTCTTCTTGATTATATCCCATAGCAACCAATCTGTCTTTATTTCCCACACTGTATCTTAACTCATCAAGCTTGTTTCTACACTCTTCTTCCATAAAAAAGCTTAAATTCATTAAAAAGTACATGCATTGTATCTTAAATAATTATAATTCTCCTTCCAAACACCCTATAGGCTCTATTAGTATAGGAATATGCTATAAATATTCCCTTTTTAGTTTTTGCATCAAACTTACCCAAATTATATCTAGGATTCAAAATGAAATAATTACACCCAAAAACATTAAAATAACTAACCTTTGGATTTTTCCATATAAATGGTCTTATGTAGAACTTGTTGGATATATGACGTCCACATGCTAGCTGGCTTGCACCAAAAATTTTTTAGGAAGGATATATTCATTTAACATTGTCCAAGCCATCTCTTATAAGATTATATTTTTCCTCTCCACAACACAATTTTTTTTTTAGGGCTCCTAGGTGTAAAGAAATTATGGAAAATCCCATTTTCCTCATAATATGCATCAAACATCTCATTCTTAAATTCCCTACCATGATCAATCCTAATCGATGAAATCAGACAACCTTTTTCTAAATAAACGCTCTTACCAAATTAAATAAAAGATCTAAGTATTCATCCTTACTAGCTAGAAACATAACCCATTTAATTATACTAAAATTATTAACTATCACATAAGTTTATAACTTTCCACCTAAACATGCAATTCTAGATGGGCCAAATAAATCTATAAGCAAGAGTTTTAAGGTCTTAATGTACTTGCCACATCTTTCTTCTTGAAATAACTCTTGGTTTGCTTTCCCATTTGACATTTTGCATGCATAATAAACTTTATCCTTTTCAAATTTCACCTTTGATAGCCCATCTACAAGCCTCTTGTTGCTTAGGTTAGAAATTTACTCTATGTTTGCATGGTTTAAACTTTTATACTACATTCGGTCCTCTTCATTTAAAAACATGAAACACTTAACATCATTGTTAGAGAGGTCTTTTAAATCAATAGTATAGTAGTGAATCTATCACAACTCCTTCTTAACTTGCACTCTACCCAGAGATAGCAAACACATTCTCCTTAATATTTTTCTTCAGTTAGGTAGGAAGTTAGTGGAAAACTTGGATTTTTATCTTTTCCACTGTTTTTGCTAACTGACTCATTTGATTCTCCAACTTTTTAATGCTACTCCTCATTTCCTATTAAAACAGAAGAGTGTTGGCGGCTAGATTCTTCACGATCTCAAATAGTGAAATACCTCTAGTTTGTGGTGATAGAGGTGGAGGAGGCCTTGATTGCTACCAATGTTAAAACTCAAGCAGAGAGTTGGTGACAAAATAAGCCCCCTTTGATCCTTATATGCATGCTCTTTAAGGTTGGGAATGATTGGAGAAATAAAAATTGTTTTTGTCCTTATTTTTTTCATTTATTAGATGTTCAATGGTGGTTAACAATACCATCAATGGCCCCTATATAACCTATATTAAAGGATTTAAAATTCGGGCATCAACGGTGGTTACTGGATCATCAGTAACGTTGTTAAGCAGCTACTGAAACCACCGTAATCATTCTGTCAAGCCTTAATCTTGCTCATTTCGCTCCAATTCTCCTTTAAACTTGGCCCTTTCAACTAATATTTATGTGCAATGATCAATCCTACGTTAAAACTTAAAATGAACACAAATTAGGCACTTTAACGTCAAAAATCGAGATTAAACCATGTTAAAACATATGAAAGCTCAATAGAATTCATCCTTATATATAGATATTTACCTTTCTCCTACTAATGAAAACAAGCTATTATTAAAAACCTTAAAAACTATGCATGATTTTCCTTTAACTGAACTTAGAAACCTTTATCACAAATATGGCTAACACTTAATAAATTATGTTTTAAACCTTCTACTAAAAGCATATTATCAATAGTTACATTTTTCTTAACAATTTTTCATTACAAATTATCTTACCCTTGGCATTGTATCCACATGTGAAATAGTGTCCATCTTTACTCTTCAATGAAATAAATTGAGAAGCATCTCCCATCATGAGCCTAGAGCACCCATTATCTATATGCCTTATTCCTTTCTTGAATTCCTACAAAATAAACAAATTCATTTCACTTTAGGTACCTGTATTAATTTGGGTCTTGGAGGGTTAAATACCTTTTGGTATGAACCTTACCAAGATTAGTAAGCCCAACAATCAAAGTTGATACTTCACCCAAGAAATGTCTAAGAAATCTAATTTATAAGAGGTACTGAGACCCTTTGTTTATGTAATCAAACAAGAACCTAAGTTATAAAAAGGGTTGTAGATGTCACATTCAAGAACAAAATGAGAAGGTGAGTGATAAGTTTGAATTATGAACGCTACAAGATGAAATTGGATAAGTTCAAAGAGTTCACTAAAGAATTAAGAAAGAGAATGCTCTCTAAAGTATTATTCATTATAAAATCTACTTCTTACAAGTAAAAGAAGTTTCTTTTTATTGAGGAACGCATAAAACCCTAAAACCAATTTGAAATTCAATTACAATTTATATTTGAAAATATTCAACTTAGTGTTGCACTTTTAACACCCTTTGGATTCACATCATTCTCTCTCTCTATTCAAAATTATTCATACTCAAATCATCACCTATATTAAAAGGAGATAAATCAACAACACTAAAAGTAGCATACACACTCTCCTCACTAGCAAAATCAATTTTACATGCATTATCATTACTGCTTACAATCACGTAAAAAAGGACAATCTCCCCTTGGATGCAATTTATTTTTCCTTTGAATTAGAAATCTCTCCTTATACATATGTATCCAAACCCAATCATTAGGCTAAAAAATAACTTGTTTTCACCCTTTATTAGCTTGACTAGCATATTGCTCCATTTGCCTTTCAATATTTTGCATTGGTTTCTTGTGAATCGAATTGAAGAAATCTACTATCTTTTGCCCATCTAAATTTACACATGCATCAACGAGTAAAGGTGATAAATCTAAACGAGTTAGTGAATTAAAGCCATGTACAATTTTAAGAGGTGAGAATGTAGTTGCATTGTGAACACATATATTATGAGCAAACTTAACATATGGTAGCCATTGTTCCTAAGTTTTCAAGTTCCTTTGAATAGCACACAACAAGTAGATAAACTCTAATTAACTACTTCAGTTTACCTATTCATTTAAGGATGACATGTAGTCGAAAATAAAATCTCTATTCCTAAGTTCTTACTCAAGGCTTTCCAAAGTAACTTAGAAAATTGATGCCACGATTAGAAATAATACTTCTAAGCATACCATCCAATCTTACTACCCTTGAGAAAAATATATCACAAATATCGAATGCATCATCATTTTTATAACATAAAATGAAACGTGCCATCTTAGAAATCCTATCGACAATCACATATATTGAATCATCACCCCTTTTAGACCTAAGTAAACCCATCACAAAATCCATGGAAACATTAGGTATAGGAAAAATGTATAAAAACCATGAGGATTATCTTTAGACTTAGCTTGATTACATGTAATGCACTTCTCATAAAATCATTCAATATTACATTTAATGGTAGGCCAAAAGAAATGTTCATGCAATACATCTAAAGTCTTGGCAATACAAAAATTCCCCATTAGGCCTCCCTCATAATCTTCTTTAATAAAAGAATAATGCAAACAACTTTTAGGAACATATAATTTGTTTTCTCAAAATAGAAACCCATCATGCCTAGAGAATTTTCCAAAACCACTCTCTCACATGCAATGAACACATTAGCAAGATTAGAATCATTAACATACGACTCCTTAATGTATTCAAATCTCATGATTCTTGCATTTAAAGTAGAAAGTAAGGCACACCTCCTTGATAATGCATTATCTACCTTATTTTCCTTACCTTGTTTGTATTTAATACATAGGGAAATGTCTCAATAAACTTGAACCAATTTTGTGTCATTTATTTAATTTGTGTTACCTTTTTAAATGCTTCAAGCTTTTATGATCAAAATGAGTCACAAACTCTTTAGGCTAAAGATAGTGTGACCAAGTCGCCATTGCTCTAACAACACGAATATCTCCATGTCATAGGTGGGATAATTCAATGCTACCTCACTTAGATTTTCACTAAAATAAGCTATATATCTCCTTTCTTGCGTTAGAACAACTCTAATACCTATTATTAAAGCATTGCACTCATCTTTAAAAGATTTAGTAAAGTTAGGAAAGACAAGTAAAGGTGCATTAGTTAATTTCTTCTTAATAAATTTAAACGTCTTTTCTTGTTCTCTACCACACATAAATCCAACATTACTTTTTAGTACTTTAATTAAAGGTATGGCTAATATACTAAAACCCATTACAAATCTCCTATAAAACTAGCTAAGCCATTAAAGCTCCTAACATCATTCACACTCTTAAGTGTTTGCCATTGCGCTATTGCCTTTACCTTCTCTTCATCAACCTCTATGCCCTTAGCACTATCAATATAACCAAAAATGTTTAACTTATCAATGTAAAGGGCGCATTTTTTAACTTTAAAATACAATTTAGCCCCCTTAAGGCCTAGACGATCTACTTCATGTGTTTAATATGCTCATTAAGGGTTTTTTTATAAACTAAAATTTCATCAAAATAAACAATTAGAAATTTTCTAATAAAGCTGGAAAAACATGGTTTATAAGTCTAATAAATGTGCTAAGTGCATTAGTTAAACTGAAAGGCATAACTAACCCTTCATAAAGACCATATTTTGTTGAAGTCTATTTCTACTCATCACCTTCTTTCATGTAAATTTGGTATTATCAACATTTTAAATCAATTTTACAAAAAGCACAAGAACCATGCAATTTATCAAGTATATCATCTAATATAGGAATGGGATGTCGATACTTTATAATGATTTTGTTTATAACATAACAATTAACACACATACACCATCTCCCATCCTTTTTAGGCCCTAACAAGACAAGAACTGCACATGGGCTCACATTTTTTGCACATATACCTTTGCTATCAATTCTTTAGCTTGCCTTTGTAATTCTTTTGTTTCTTCAGGATTGCTTCTATAGGCTAGTCTATTTGGAATACTAGCACCAAGAATGAAGTCAAATTGGTGTTCTATTCCCTTAATTTGGGGTAAACCATTAGGCTCTTTTTTAAGAAATAAATCATCAAACTCTGGGAATAAAGAAAGAAAAACACTAGGCAAAGAACAATCATTATTATTAGCATTAAAATAAGCTTACTTATATATAAGTACAAGCATAGGCTATCTTGAAAAATAAGCTCTCTTGATATTACTCACATTTGCATATAAACTCAATTTTCTATCTTTCTTTTCATTTATAACACTTTCCTTATTTTTCTCTCATATTTTCTCCTTTTACCTCAATCTATTTTATTTTAATTTGCAATCTCACTTTCTTTTTCTCTCTCTTACTATTTTTTTACCTCTCTAATCTTACTCATTCTTTATATGCTTGTTTAGAAGTGAGAGGTATAAGAATAACATATTTTTCATTTCTAAGAAAAGAATGTCAATTTGTATACCCATCACGAATTACTCGCTTATCATATTACCATGGATGCCCCAATAAGATATGCCCAGTATGCATACGTACTACATCATAATACCTCATTCCTATAATGCCTAATAGAGAAAGAAAGTAGTACTTTCTTATGCACCTTAACTTCTCCACATTCATTCAACCATTGTAATTTGTAAGGTGTAGGATGCTTAAAAGTAGGGAAGCTCAATTTATCAACCAAGTTAGCACTAGTAAAATTGGTTCAACTACCCCCATCAATTACCAAACTACATACCTTATCTTTCATTTGGTATGAAAAATATTCTTTTTATACATCTTCCTATTTCACTTAAACACTTAAATCATGTCTTGTCACAAGCATTTCACCATTTTTATCAAATTCTACATCACTAACATACTTTCAGGAAAGCATAGACTCATGATTTGAATTTGATTTAGCTTCATTTGTAATACCCCCCCATCTTATTTAATCATCATTTTCTTCTTATTTGGAGAGTGAGAAGTAATATGATAACCTAAGCATCTAAAACATTTAATACTATGGGTTCTAGTAGTTTAATTTTTAGTTTTACCTTGTGGTTTATAGTTGTCCCCTTCTTTTGAGTCCTTTGTTGCATCAAATTTGGGCTTAAAAATAGCCTTCTTCTCTTTTTATTCCAATTTGAATTTCATAAAGTGGAACCCGAATTCTACCCTACCTTAGTTAACCTCTTCTTCTTTTCTTGTTGGTTCACTTTAATGGCCATGTGTAAAATATCTTCCAGCTCTACATAGTGATGCAACTCCATCACGTCACTAAGTTCTCTGTTCAGCCCATTCCAAAACCTTGCCAATGCGGCTTTCCTATGCTCCTCTATATTAGCTTTAATCATAATAATGTCCACTCCTTATGATAATTTTCCACACTCTTACTGCTTTAAGAAGGGCTTTGCAACTTTTGTAATAATTGCCTATGATAGTGACTAGCAACAAATCACCTTCTCATCACACGCTTTATAAGTTGTTGCCAACCTTAACTCCACTATTATGCCCAAATCTACCCCAACTTGCATTTGAAACTTATTCTCCATAATCTAAATGATCACAAAAATCATCATCATGCTCCCTTACTCTTCATTGTGCTTTAGAGTGTCCTTTATATATACTTGATTCTAGTCGTTCAAACCAATCATCAACTACATCAAATCTCATGTTAAGTTTCTCCAACATTTGATGCATAGCTCACATATATAGTTGGAACAATTTCATGAATATCTTTGATATGATTTTTTTATCTTGAGACATTTCTCAAACCTATAAAAAAAAGTTTAACTTATAAACACTTCCTCATATGTTTTCCTTAAGATTGATATCACTCACGCTTGTGTTCCACTTAAAATATACTTTTACCCTCTTTTAAGCTCGCCACTCTTGCCTTTTTCCACTCTTAATTATGTTTCTTAGTTCTTTAAGGAACTAATCAAAACAACCAAGAATCAACCTATAGCACCCCAAAATAAACAAATTAACCCAAATTAAATAATTTTAAAAAAAGGATGCAAGAAAATGATATAATTAAATAATAGAAAATTTCAGGACTGAGCTAAGAAGAAAATAAATATTTAATCGAAAAGAGTGCAAGAAAGTACAGATTTAACCAAATAGAATTTTAGAATGAAACAAGAAGGAAAATAATATTTATAATGTTGGAAACTTAAAGTATTATTTACTAGTAGATAACACCCAAATAATATTCTAAGCACCAATCTAAAATCTCTATTTGCATACAGATCTTTCATTTTTTTCTATTCTCTATCGTTCTTTTTCTTTTTTAATTTATTTTTTAAACTAATTAGAATATGATGCAATCTATATAAGAATACAAGTAAACAAAAAAATTTTATAGGTTGAATAGTACCAACAAAGAATTAATGAAAGAGAAAAAGATGCAAAAAACAATTAATGAATGAATAAGTAAGTGATATTTTATTAATAGGCTGAATAGAATAGAAAAAATAACAAATAAAAAGAAAAAAAGATCCAAATAACTATTATTAAGTGGATAAGAAAACTTGGTCCTAGACCCAAAGCTCTTATACAAATTTTATGAACTATACTAAGAGTAGTAAGATCCAATAACAAAAGCTGATACTTTCCCCAAATAATGTTTGAGAAATCATATTTATAAAAGGAATTTAGAACCATTGTTTAGGTAATTAAACAGGAACTTAAATTATAAGAACGGTTATAGATGCCACACTCAAAAATAAAATGAGAAGGTGAGTAATAAGTCTAAATTATGAATGCCACAAGTTGAAACTTGATAAGTTTAAGGAGTTCAATGAATGACCAAGAATGAGAATACTCTCTAAAGTATTATTGATGAAAAAATATACCTCTTACAAGTAAAAGACGTGCCTTCTTATAGAGGAAGGCATAAAACCATAAAACAAATTTGAAATCTAATTATAATTTGGATTTTATTTATCCTGCCTAAAACAAAATGATTTCCATAATAAGCTTGATTTTATAATTTACAAAAATAAAATAAAAAAAATAAAACTAAAGATATGAAAAATAATGAAGGGAGTTATATACAATTCGAAATAGGAAAAATAAGTTAAATAATTAAATCTACAATGTTATTCCTACATGTACTCAGTCAGTTAAGTTCCAAGATCCATAAATTAAGCTACATATATTTAAATAATGTGATTTTTGGGCAGATAAAAGTGTCATTCACGACTTTGTAGTTTTGATCAACTTGAGATTCTACCATCATCTTACACTTTTAGGGCAAAACATTTTATTGATCCATTTCTTGAATTAAGTTCATTGGTCTGTACTTTGATAGTTGACTTAATTCTTCATAAGAACTTCCAGTTTTAGCCCGTATGTCTCCAATTTCCCTATTTGCATCTTCTTTAATCTTATGATCTTTTTCCTTTATGATTAGACCTCCATTAACATTCAATGAATTAGAATTTAGTGTTGTACTTTTAACACCTTTTACATTCTCATCACCTTCCTACTATTTATGTACTTTAACAAACTATGAAACCTTGATTATTTATTAAAACAAAAATTTTCAACGTGTTCTATTTTCCATAATAATGACAAGCATATAAAACATCGTGAAAATACAAATGTGGTCTCAGATTGTTCCTATATGCATTTCTAAATCATTTATTCATAAATCGTCTTTCTTGACAAAATTTTGGCCTAGAATATAAATGAGGCACATTTCAAAATGCACGAGCATACATATGGGAAGCACAAGAGGGAGTAGGTAAAAAATTCCTAGTTGGTGGCCTGCATGCAATGTATGATAATTTTATATTTATAAGCAAATTATTCCTACTTTTATAAGAATTATGATTCTTCTAAGCTTGAGTTTTAAATGATAATACATCATTATCAAAATATCACTTAGGAACATGCTCTTTATCTAGGTTATTTCCCTACACAAAATTAGTTTTGGTACGAGTTCCACTCCCTTTAGTGAAGCCTTAGCCATGCCTAATATTTGAAGCTTTTTTAGTTTTAGACATACTATCCAACTTCTCTTTTCCCTTAGTGAATTTTTCTAAGGATTCCTTTAAGGATTTTACCTCATTGCTTAATGATTCATTTTCATACATAACCTTCTTCTTGCCATCATCAACAACCACACTCTTACATTCTAAATCATGCAAATCATTATTTAGCCTCTCATTCTCTAACCTAAGTTAATCAACCAACTTCACACATTCCTTGTATTTAGAATATAATTTCTTCGTTTTCAATTTAACACCTTGTAATAAAAAAACTAAATCATCATAACTCAATTCCTTATCAACATATCATTTTCATCCAATACTATGAGAAAAAAATTACCAACCTCCTTCTAAGATTTCTCACTTTTAAATTCACTTAATGTCTCCCACAATATGGCCTTCAATGCTTTCCTTGTCTTTCTTTCCTTCTTCTCCCTTTTTTCTTTTCTTACTACTTCTTTCTTCTTTCTTGTTCTTCTTGAGAAAAGGGCATTGGCTCCTTAAATGGTCCAGTTTCCTACATTCAAAACAAACAACACTAGTAGATGATTTTCTTTTAAAATCATTCGTACCTTACTCTCTTCTTTTGGTTAAGGCCTTCTTCTTTAAAATCTTCTTGAATTTTCTTGTATGGAGAGTTATATCATCTTCATTATCATTTAAAGTGGTCTCTTCCTCGCTTTGTTCCTCTTTTATGGGCTTCAAATCGATATTCTTTCTCTTTAAAGCTACTTCCTGCTCCTTGTTCCTACTATCCTTAAGCCTTATTTCATATGTAAGAAAAGAACCTATCAATTCTTATAAAAGTAGCACATTCAAGTCTTTTGCCTCTTCGATGACATTAACATTTACTTACCATTCTTTAGGAAAAATCTAAGAATTTTTCTCACAAGCTCAACATTAAAATAAGATTTTCCTAGATCCTTTAATGCTTTAATAATGTCCATAAATACAGTAGACATGCTAGAAATGCTTTTGATAGGGGTCAAATAGATATGATTTTTATGGTTAATTTGTTGAAATATGACCCCTAATTCAGTGTTTAATTGTTTAATTTATGCCCTATAATGTTTGATTTGCAGAATGGAGCTTAAAGATGAAGATTGGACCAAAAACATCAAAGAATACCTCTTGTGCTAACCATTAACAGCCCCTCAGAGAGGGTGTTATTGCTGAAGAACAGGGGTTCATTTACCTCTC
>JAOXYD010201323.1:0-21999 GCA_028565735.1 Pinacopodium congolense
AACATTCCACCATGTACATCAATCAGTGTCCTGGCAGTAGCCATGAATGGTCTTCCCAAAATGATAGTAACTGTACTATCCCATTCGATATCCAAGACAAGGAAATCAATAGGGAATATGAATGTATCAACCTTAACCAAAACATCTTGGATGATTCCTCTTGGATAGGTGGTTGATATATCTACCAATTATAATGAGACAGTGGTAGGTTTAGGCTCTTATAATCCTAACTTCTTAAAAATTGATAAAGGAATTAAATTAATGTTTTCCCTAAGATTCATGAAAGCCCTATCAATTTGAAGCTACCAATTGTACAAGGAATGTTAAAACTACAAAGGTCCTTCAGCTTTGGAGGTAACTTCTTTAAAAGGATAGTAGTGCACTCTTTATTACTGTCTCATATTCATCCAATCTTCTCTTCTGGGTAGGATTTCCTTAAAAAATTTTGCATAAAAAGGAATTTAGGCAATTTCTTCAATAAATGGGATACTGATATGTAATTTCTTAAACATCTCTAAGAATTTCCCAAATTGCTTGTCTAAGTTTGCATTCTTCAAACGTTGAGGGTATGGTATCCTAGGCTTGTAAGGTTGTACATTTGGATTAGCAAATAACCTAGGTGGCTTATCTGAACTTGTACCCTCATCATCCTTTTTTTTCTTCTTTTCTTCTTCTTTAACTCTCTCTCTTCTGTCATGTCCTTCTTCTTTTTTATCTTCTTCACTCTCCACCATCACTTGCTTTCTCTTCTCTTTTTCCTACTTCCTTTCATTCTTAACCTCTTTTGCACTTTTTAAGGTAATTGCCTTGGCATGCTCTCTAGGATTGGCTTCATTTGTGCTAGGAAGCTTACCATGTAGCCTTCCCTATAAAAGTTGAGCAATCTCTCCATCCTGAGTCTCCAAATTCTTGATTGATGCCTTATGATTTTACAATCTAGACTCATTGGATTGGATATACTTAAGAAATATTTCTTTAAAATTAGGTGCTTCTCTTTGAGGTTGGTTGGCTCTAAAGCCAGGTGAAGGTGCTCTTTAAGGATTAGCGTGAATTTGTTGAGGTGGTTGCAGGTAGTTTTGATTGTTACTCCATAAAAAGTTAGGATAGTTTCTCCAACTAGGATTATAAGTGTTTAAAAAGGGTTTCCTCTTTTTCTATTGAAATTGCAAACAAATTAGGATTGTTCTAGTTCTCGAGGAAAAGGACTCCCTTCTTAACACTCTAATGATGTATGGGAGGTGCTACCACAACTTTCACATTCCAACTTATGAGAACTACTACTAGCACCAATTATCAAACTATCAAGCTTCTTGTTCAGTACTTCCAATTGGGCTGCGAGAGCTACTGTTTCATTAATTGCATGAACACCAGGTGACTTCTTTGGATGGCATTCTAAATTGTATTGAAAAGTATTTGTAGCCATATCCTCAAAAAAATTATAGGCTTCATTCACAGTCTTGCGCATTAGATTTCCTCCAGTTGTAGCATTAATAGTGCTACGGTCGAAGGTATCAATCTAATGTAAAAGATATCGAATTGATGCCAGGTATTAAATTAATGACTTAGACACTTTGCAAGCATCTCTCTAAATCATTCTTATGCCTTGTACACTTTCATTTTCATACTGCATGAATGAACTAATCTTAATTTTCATTTTGGCTATCTTAGCTGGTGAAAAAATTTTAGCAAGGAACAGCTTCATTAATTCATCCCATATTGTAATGGAACCGAAATGAAGTGTCGACAACTAGGCTTTTATCTTGTCTCTAACAGACAAAGGGAAAATTCTAAATCGA
This sequence comes from Pinacopodium congolense, assembly GCA_028565735.1. Classification (NCBI taxonomy): domain Eukaryota; kingdom Viridiplantae; phylum Streptophyta; class Magnoliopsida; order Malpighiales; family Erythroxylaceae; genus Pinacopodium; species Pinacopodium congolense. The sequence continues at coordinate 1,797 of JAOXYD010201323.1, forward strand.
GTTATAGAGACCCCTTTTCTTTTAAAAGGATCACAAATGTCAAGAAATTTTTGCAAATGTTTATTGGGATCTTCTAAAGCCGAACCTCCAAATTATGAGGACCTAACCATTGAGATGACACTATGTGGGATTTCAATGTTATTTGCATTAACTCTAGGCCGCACAATGCTAGCCATAGGTCTACCTCTGTTCCCTAAAGCTAAGTTCATTAGGGTTGGTTCTCTATTTTCTACTTAAGATCCTACAACTACACGTTCCTCAGGGTCCATCTCTAGAGGTTATGATTCAGTGTCATTCAAAGTTCCTACTTCTAAAGAATTAGACGTGGTTGCATGAGCTTCTTCCTTTTTCTTTCTCAATTTGCGCTTGAGTTCTAGATTGAAGTCTACTAGCTTGGGATTATGTCCCCGAGTATGCATAAAAATTTAAATAAAATACTAATTGAAGGCAAATAAATAAACAAAACAAATAAACTAAGCAGAAAGCAACAAAAACACACAAAATAAAATAAATAGAAAATAAATGCAAAAAAATTCAGAAAAATTCTAAAAACAGAATTTTACAAGTTCTAAAGTAATTTACACCAATTTTCCTAATATTAAAGTCATGATTCCCTAGCAATGGCACAAAAAACTTATTGCATTGGTTATGTGACTTATAAACTTTGAAAACAAACGGAATTAAAGCAAGTACACCAATCGAAAAATTAATTAATTGGAGTAAATTTAAGATTCTGGATGTCATTCCCATGGTGAAAATGGATTAATTATTAGGTTGATTAGTTTACAATTAATTTGGAAAATCTAAATAATTTGATGAAAAACATTAAAATTGCTAAACTAGTCTAACTTTGTTTAAACATTTCAAAAATGATTTTTAATTGCCTCTGAAAAATTCTTAAAATTACCAAATGTGTAAATTAGTTAAGGATTATGTGATTGATTATTTAAATGAGCTTTAAACACATTTATTGGTTGATTAAAGTTCCTTCACAAAATCAAAACAAAACATGTAAACAAAGTGTTTGAGGCTTAAATGATCTAAGAACAATTCAAGAGAGAAGTAAGAGTGTCTCTCTTTTGTTTCAAATTTATTTTTTCCCTCTCAATCTGTTTTATTTTTTGTGTTTTTGACTTTTTACAGGACCTCAGGACCCCCACTTAGTGCCAGCAGATAAGGGAATTAATTAAAGAGCACCTTCACTTGATCCTTACTCCTTAAATAGAACTCTGTTCTTCCATAAACGTGACCCTGGTAGGGTGCCATTTATGGACTAAAATTGGGTGATTTCTTCTAGTTTTTGTTTCAATCTCCATCTTTAAACTCTATCTTGTAAATTAAACATAATAGCAGATAAATTTAACAATTAAGCACTGAATTATGGATCATAATGCAATAATTTATCTATTAAAACTCAATAAATTTAACCCGTAACATCTGGCCAATTTAAAATAAATTCAAGCATGCTTAATAGATTAGATCCTATTTTCTTATTCAGATAATATTAATTAAGATAAGGCTCACCCAACTGTGAAAATAGAGTCCAACCTAAAGACTAGTTAAGTTTCTTGTTAGAGATTGATTTAAATTCCACTTGGATGATTGCAACCCAACTTCACTCCTTGATGGACCGACTGTAAAAGAATATATCCTAAGAGCAAGCAAAGCAAAGTAGAGATAGACCTAAATTCTACTTAGATTATTGGAATCCAGTGTACTTCTTAAAGGATTGCCTATAAAAGGAAGATACCATAAGGCAAGTACACATTACAATCATCATTGTCTCTGCATCCTTAGTGCCTTTAACTCTCATTGACTTGATAATTGAAGTGTTTTTATCAAGAACAATACGGACACATAAAATATTTATTTTTGTATGTCTACAAATATAATAGCAATCTAATAGACTTATCTCAATTTTATTTTACTTTATTTGGTATCATATGTAGGAACATTTTTAAATTTTTGAGTATTATCACTTGATGAATCTCCAAACTAGTTAACATATCATCAATAAGAGAAAGAATAATCGATACTTAGTGGAGTGATCCATCTATAAACTTTATTAAAGCAACCTATAACTTTGAAACTACTCTAGCTAATGAACAATCCAAGGCATTGTCTCCCTAATGATCAAGAAAGGCATCATATCCTATCTATTATAAGAAGAAGCTCCATTGACATCCTTCTAGTGAATACCATTAGAACACAACACATGTTGGTAAATTTGAGAGACATGATCCCTTTAACACGTAATTTCTTAGTGTAACAATTACGAGGTGGTTTTAAGATACCAACCCTAGATACTTATGATAGAATCCATGACTTAGATGGTCATATGAACATATATAAGGAACTCGTGGGACTATATAACTCATCTTAAAACATTAAAATGCAAAGCCTTCTCTTTCATTTTTAATAGGTTTATATCAATTCATTTTTCCACGTCATCTCCTATATCAATTTCGATGTTCCAACATTAATCAATTTATATCATATTTTACTAGTGTAGATGCAAAATAAGGTTGAAGTAAATCCTAAGGAATTATCTATAACAGTTCAATATTTAGGCAACCCAAATCTCGCTCCTTATCATATGGTTAATAGCAACAACCTTTATAAGTATAATTTCAACAGTAAAAATCTATTGATCTAGAAGATGCTATATGAAGTGTAAGAAGGTTGATTACAAAATTAGTAGTAAAAAAAATAGTTTCAATGTCAATTAACACCATTGAAAAAGAATGTCAATTAAAAAATTAGTTTCATTATCAATTAACAATGTCAATAAAAAAAGTTTGATTAAAAAAATAAGTAGTAAAAAAAAGTTGCATTATCATTAACAAAGTTGATAAAAAGAAGCTACAAGAAAAATGAGATAAATTTGAGATTAAAAAATAGTTAGGATGTTTGGCCCATATTTAACACTTCACTAAATAGGGTGGTTGACTACATCTTAGATAATTTGTTAGCATTGAAATAATAAGGAATTGATACCAATGAAATAAAAATAGATAAAAATTTTCAGTCATTTTCCTTATGATGTTAGAATAAGATTTATGACTATAAAAACCTTTAAAAGGTGGTCAATGAGTTACCCAAATAAGGAATGTTAAGTCAATGCTTGAAAGTGATAAAATGGATGGTTGTATTAAGCAAGAGAAAAGTAGGAGTCCCACTAATGGTTAAAAATTAAAGGAGATATCCACAAAACCATGAAACAAAGGTATATATGATCATAAAGGCAAATTATAAAGAGCCAACATTCCTTTTATTAGGCTTATATGGCACCTAAGAGGGTGGTAAATTGTGATAAAATTTTATTTTAAAATGCACAAATAAATTATATAGAATGTAGAAGCTAAACGGTGCTTTCAAACCACATAAAGTAATATAATTGTTTAAAAATAAAAGAGTAGGGAGAAGAGATAAACAACTGATTTATATTAGTTTAGAGCGATACACTTGGTCCTACGTCTAGTTCCCAATACAACTTATTAATATGTTTTACTAAAGAAATTAAGAATACAATGTTAGTATTATAAGCTCCTTTTTATGGTGCCAGGATAACCTTCTCTCATTCTTTTTCTATGGCTAAAGAGTAACCTTAAAATATTACGAAAAACAACACTTAAAAGTGTTTTACTTAAACTTTCCTTGGTGTATAGAAGAGGCTCTCACAACACTTGAATGAATGCACAAAAAAGCCTCACATTACTTCACAAAAATCATACAAAAACACTTAGAATACTCAAAGATGATTATAATAAGGCTTAAGATGATAACTAGATTATTAGCACATGCTATTGGTCGATTGATAGGAAAGGTTCAGTTAAACGAATATCGATCGACCTATCTTCTCATTGAGTCTATTAACCTTAGCAGGTTAGGAATACTTCGGCTTTTCTTGACCCAAATCATTGTAAATCAAATCAAAACACATTTAAAACTAATCAACTAAGTTTCAACACACTAATTTACACCAAACATAACAAAATTTCTAAGATTATCAATTTTCAATTCATGTAAGCTTAACCACCTTATTAATACATGCATTTTAATTCAATAATTTCACACATCCAGAAGATTTTCTACATACACACACATCAATCACATAACTCCTCTTCATTATGAGCTTATATGTATTTTTTAAGTCTTGAATGTAAGTATCCACAAGTGAGAAATAAGTTAAGCAAAACTTACAATTAAAAAATTACATTGATAACCATATTCAAACTAATTCACTTCTTCTTCAATGGTTTGAGCCTTCATATATGATCTTTAAAAACTTTAATCAAGCTTTAAGAATTTTGAAGTGATTAAACTTGTACTTTGTTCATACATTTATCTTTCATTAAACTTAACATAATATTAGTAACAAAGTTGTTTTGTCATCATAAAAATAAGGTGGAACCTCCCTTGGTTCAATAACTTTTAAGGAAGGCATATTATAGGAAAGGCCATGATGAGTAGCTCCTGCCAAGCATGCTTATAATGATAATAAAATTCCTTGAAATCACTTGACAAGAAATATGTAACAAGTCCTTAATTTACCCTAAAAGAAATGCCAAGTATTAACTCTTTTATTGGTCCTTAATGGCACCAAGGAGGGAGGGCATTAGGTTCTCTAAATATTTCTAAGTTAATTATACCTAATTGTATAGTCCTTCTAGACTAATATGCAAAATCTTAAGACCTGTTTGGTTTAGTTTTTCATTTTTATTTTTGGTTTCTATTTTTTTTATGTTTTCATTGGTTTTATGTGTTTTTTGAATTTCTATGCTATTGTTTTAAGTTTTTGTATTACATTTATGTGTTGTTTTTTTGATTTATGTGCTTTTTTTAGTAAAAAAAATAAAAAAATGTTTCCAAACAAGTTTTTGATAAATAATTTAATGAGCAATATAAACAATATACAATAATGTAAAACATTATAATAGAAACCTGATTACTCTTACCAGAGCTTTAAGTACGATGGAACTTACCCCACAATGCATCGGGCTTAAGTTGATGGATAGAGGAGGCTTGACCCTATTATAGTTGGACATGATTCTACTTAGTGCTTCAACCTCTTTGATTTGCTATTATATTCCTCTTTATTGTGAGCTCCTTTAAGGTGCACTTAGTTGGCTATTGTTATTCTTATAGCGCTGTTACATGGCTCATTCTTTATTAATTGAAATTTAAATTTGAAAAGAAAATACACAATAATTTAAAAATTGAAAATAAAAGAATAGGGTAAGAAGGCCCAAACCAAATTTATAGTGGTTTGGTGCCAAACTATGTACCAACGACCACCCTCTAACATCCTGTTAGGTATTTCATAATGATCAATGTCACTTATACAATACTTGGTCAATTTTACAAAGGTTTTAGGGTAACCTTTACAACTTATCAATTTTACAAGTGACTGACAAAATGTTTAAAGAGGGCTTTCCAAATCATTTAAAAGATGATGTAAAACAAAATTTACAACCTTTTGTAAAAACAACATAAAACTCTACTACACTTCCATAAAACAACATTAAAAATGCCTTAGATCTTTTGTATATGTCCTAGAAAACTCTTGAATGCATTACATACCACACAATGCACCAATTTATAGAAAACATTTGGCCAACTAACTATTTATGACCATTGTATAATTTTAATATCTATTAAATTCATTTTGCCATTGTGTTTTGCTTAATGGACGCAATTTTTGCAAATGTCAATCTACTAGTCTCATGTCACAAGTTAGCCAGTCTTTCAAAATTAAGCACACTTTTTGACCAATTAAGTCCTTTGATCATCATAGTCGACTAGTCTTATGCAAACTAGTTTTTCATGTACTAAAGATATTTAAAATTGCCAAAATTAATCTGACACAACTCTTACTACTTCAAAACACAATTTTAACACTCACACACATAAAAAACTTCCCAAATATATTTTTACTCATAAATAGGAGTATTTTAAAACCATTCCTCATACATTTCATATTAATTATGCAACATATATGCATTAACTAATCATAAAAGCGCTTATGCAGGAATTGAACCTTTTAATCACAATGTTAAGAAAAAGTAGGAATACATTAAAAATTGCAATGCCTTAACTATGCACATTACTAATTTTGGTCTTAAAGCCTGAGTCTTTTCTACTTATTCCCTAGTTGTTCTAGCTAACCTTTAAAACTTTAAAACATATCCCTTTAACACTTCTTTAACATAACTATCTTTCTAAAAACTTAAACATAACAAAATCACCACCAAGATTGTTTTTTCATTAGCAAATAAAAGTAGTGTGAAAGTCTTATTAGCAAGCCTTATCTTTTCATAGTTTTAACAATTCTTGTACCCCATCAATTTCTAATTAAATTTCCTACCTCAAATATAGTACGATAGGTGTTAAGGGATTAAAGGATGGAAAACAAAATTACATTGTGAATTAGATATTAAAGAGCTAATAAAAGAGGCTAGGAGAGAGACAGAAGAAAAAAATCAAATAAGTCATAGTTGAAAAATATAAAAGACAATTAAAAGGTAAAAATAGGCTCAAGTAAAGGGAATTGAAAAGGAACTTATAAAGAAATTTTTATTTAAACACTTGGACACATTCATATAGAGTGTGACCAATATGCTTGAAGTGAGCATGGAAGTAATATCCCACAAAATAAATATTGACCCTCTCTTTAAACTAATAAAAAAATTTTAATATAAAAAATTATAACATATGTAGGATTCATAAAAGAAGTTGACTATCTAGAGTGGCTTATTAAAGTGAATGTGGGCATGGTCAATAAAGTAGATAAAAGCAGAATAATTTAAATTGACCTAACATATTTTAAAAAAGTACACATAAATGATAATTACTATTACTAAAGATAGACCAACTACTAGATGTGACCATAGGCCACTAGATACTAAGCTTCATAGATGTCTACTGAAGAAAAAATTAGAAAAAGATAAATGAAACTATGAAAAGAGCATAGTGTAGTCACGTGTTATGACGTTTTGAATTTTGTTTTAATTTGTTAATAGTTGTTAGTTCATTATTGTTGTTTAGTTAGTATATTAACTAAGTTATAAGGCTGAACTTTTTAATGTATCCTATGATTATTTTTATTAATGAGATTCAAGATTATTCTTTCTCACACGGTATTGAAAGAGAGTGAAAAATCACTTTACTAAGTTTTCTCAAGAAACAAACATCTACTTACTTTTGTTCTCATGTAGCTGATTTTCGTTCAATCTTCTCAATTTTGTTTCTTCCATCAAATCACAATTTCTCTTCCTTCTATTGATTATGCTGTTCTTGATCATGGTTAATATTGCTTCAATTTTGATTTTGCCCACAGAAAATTGTTGTTCACCATATTTCATCCATCATTTTGAAAATCGTAGCGTAGTTCTTGTAGCATATGAATTGAACTCAACAAACAATGCTTTATTAAGGTGCTCGTTTCTACTTGCAATATTTATTTGGAATAAACAAGGGTTTTGTATGGAACATTAATAAGAACAAGGAAAGAGGATCTAGAGTTCTTTTCATGGAGTAAATCCAATAACAGATTATTATGGCATGGTTATTTAGGTTAATGACTTAGGCGATTACATTAATAGTATTCTATGGAGAGGATGTAATGTAGATTTGGGAGAAATTGGCTTAACTTGTTTTCGTACCAAATGACAGACGTATTTGTCATTTAGAACATCAATTGTGCATGAGTGGCCAAGGAACTAGTACTGTGGATGCAAATTTTACCAAATTGAACCCAGTATGGGAGGAGTTCAGAAGTTTTAGGCCTTTACCACATTGTCATTATGGGAATTATAATAAGCAGTGTTTTCAGCAGTATGTGTATAGAGAAGAGAAAGATTATCTTTTTAAGTTCTTGAATATCCTTAATGAAACGTTTCAGGTACTGAGAACACATTTTTTTCTCATGAAACCATTTCCTACTTCATAAAAAGTTTATAACACGGTGTTAAGAGAGGAGACACAGAGGAAATTACAGATAGTAAATCCTTTCTTACCCAAAGTATCGACAATGGCAGTGGAAAAAGGGAAATCTGATTTGGCATGTTCATACTATGGAAAAATTAGATATTTAAGGGAGAGTTGTTATTGACTTGTAAGGTTTGCACTTGATTTCAAGCTTACAAGGATTGGCAATGGTAAATTTTCTAAGCATATAAACAATATACAAAAGTTTTAGTTAATATAGTTGATCAATAATATGATGAATAGGCCATTGTGGAGGAAGGCCTATAGCTGATGCTTTCTAAGAATCACGTTTAGAAACTCATGAAACTTCTCAATGATCATGGTTCACATCCAACCTCTTAAACTCCTGAACTAATAACTTCTACCTCCCTGGTTGCCTACATAAATATGGCCGGTATGATCAGTTCTATCTCGCCATAAGTTCTTGATTTATATATTTCAATAAGGAGCATAAACATCATAATTCATATGCATATTAGATTATTCATACTAAGGTATCCCATCATATTATTTGTTCTCTTCATCTATTTGATGTTTCTTCACCTATACATAATTTCTTTTTATAGTTGCCTAATCATGAAAAAAGCTCACATCACACATATCAACTTACTTACTCTTTTCTCAAATTTAGTCTTATATAATGTCTATTTGTTCCTTCATTTTCTTTTAATCTTTTATCAATCAGTCGACCCACTAATAATCCCACATATTAAATTTTGTTTAATAATGATCAATGTTTTGTTTAGGATCTTTCATCTCAATGAAGATTGGATCGGCTAAAAAGATACATGGTCTTTGCTATCTTTAAAAAGTTCATCTCTATCTGCTCCTATTCCAGTCTATTTTATTTCTTTAGAAACTTGGCATTATCGTTTAGATCATTCATATATTGATGAAATTTGTTTGACTCCATGTATTTTTTGTAGATAATTCAATAAGGATTCCTTTTATGATTTTCCCTAGAGCAAAACTGAAGAGATGTTATTTTCTTACTCATATAACAAGTACAAATGCTATTTTTAAAATAATGCATTTAGATATTTAATGTCCTTATTTTTAAAATCATTATTTCTTGACTATAATTTATGATTTCTTGACTATTTTCTCTATTGAAAGATAGATCTCATGTTTCTTAACTTGTACAATTGTTTTATCAGTTTGTTATTACTCAATTCTAGTATAAAATTAAGGTTTTCAGAACTGATAATGCTCTAAAATTTTCATTACCTAATTTTTATGAACTTTATTGCATAATTCTTCAAATATCTTGTGCTTATACTCCCCAATAAAATGGGGTAGTGGAGCAAAAAAAAAAAACTATTTGCTTAATATTACAAGTGGCTTGTTGTTTTAAGTTGGTTTACCTTTCTAGTTTAACTACTGCTTACTTTAGTAATCATCTTCCCATACCTATCATCAATAATCTCATTCACTATGAATGTTTATTCGGTAAATCTCCTACATATAATCATCTCAGAGTCTCTAGCTCCTTATGTTTTTCTTCCACTATTCTTACTCATAAGAAGAAATTTGACTCTAGAGTTAAATAATGTATCATCTTAGGTTATCCTTTTGGTTTGAAAGACCTTGATACTAAATCCTCTTTTATCTCTAGAGACGTTTACTTTCTTGAACATATTTTTCCTTACAAATAATTTAGTGATTCTTCTTTTTTTCCTTCACTTGTGTTGCCTTAATTTTCATCATTTGAATGCCATGATACTTATGCCCTCATTTGTAAACATATTCACATATCAACACTTATTACTCATGATTCACCATCATTACCTATGCTTCCCATTATACCTCTCAAAACTACATCAACTTCTATTATTCTTTGTAGGAGCAGTAGAAATACCCAAATTTCATATTATTTAAATAATTATTACTTTCCCTTACCTACTAATGGAGCAGTTATAAGCTATCAAATAATAAAATACCTTACCTAACCTCCTAAATATGTAATAAGGCAAGTCAGGTTCTAACTCATAGAAAATTGGTAGTTTTTTTAATTATTTCCAATGTTGTGCAAAAACAAAAAGAAAAGATATAAAAGAAAATCACTGGTGTGAAGGAATTTAAAATGAAAAAATTAATGAAATTAAAATGAATAAAATAAGAAAGAAATAAATGACAAAGATGAAATCTGGGTAGAAGATATTTTTAAGACTCATAAATTACAATTGATCATATAAACATAAGTGAGCTTTTACGTTATAAGTTCTTCCAGTTTTAGGTAAATCTAATAAGCTCTAAAAATATACTTAGCTATGCGACAACTTAGAATAAGCTCTTCAAAATTAGTAGTGTAACGACATTAAGAACTAGGGAATAGCTAACTAAAGCCATAATCTTACAAGTTCGAATCATGTAAACTAAATAATCAAAACCCTAGTCTAAGTTGATTAAGTTTTAATCACAAAATCAATAAACCTATTGTGAGTTATGGAAATTGCATATAAGAATTACAATACAAAAGTTCAAACCTAACAATTGAACTAGAAATTACTAATAGGGTGATAACTCCTACGAATAATCCCTAATGTATGGAATTAAATTGGAGTTTCAATTTTATCGTAGCACGGAAACACAAAACCCATGAAAACCTAATTCAATTCTCTCAATCACAACTCATTAATCCATAAAATATCTTCTAACCCAAAAAGAAAACTAAGCTAATATACTGAAATTAAATAAAACACAAACTAAAATGCAAGAAAACATAAAGAAAACAATAAACACCATGTTGGAAATTAAAGAAATAACACTTCAACAAGTATTTAACAAAGCCTAGAAAAAATAAATAAGAAAAATGAATGAAAATAATGAAGATAGTAGTAAAAACATTTTTAAAAAACTAGAGTTCTATGCCTAAACCAACTAATCTAAGAACATAATCTAATACAAAATCAAAAGACAAGGAAAAAAAACTAAAACTTAAGGAAAACATTAGAAATAAAGGACTATCCAAATGGGAGCCAAAAAGTTGATGAAATTTACTCCCAATTCTTTATTTATTTGTCCAGAAAAACCAAGTTTTCCCTTTATTTTGGAGTAAGATAGTTTTTTTTTTGGAACTTAAACGACCCTTAAAAAATAACATAAATGGCACCTGTTGAACCCACTATTTAGGATTCTGGAAAAGAGGTTAAAATGGAGGTTTGGGAGACCTAAATGACATCGCTCAACCTCTATAGCATCCATTGTTTGATCCCTATCCAACAGCTCCTTACTCTATTTTGTTCTGGTTCTCCTCCAAACTTGGTCTTTTCAATTGCTATTCGTGTCCTAAGATCAACTATGTATGTAAATTCAAAATGAACATAAATTAAGCAATTATGCAACAAAATATAGATGTAATCACATTGAAACACCTATGGAAATACCATAAAATGCATCCTCATCAAATACCACCACACTTTATTGAGTATAAAAAAATCAATCAATTCCTTGAATCTAGTTCAAAAATTGTAACTTTATCATGAGAAAAACTTAATTAAACATATGCAATTCACATAAAGTTAGTGTCAATTAGCAACCTTTAATGTATAATACCAAGTATTCAAGTCATTTCATGTAGGTCATCATATCAATATAGTCAAGGATGTTGAAGACAATAAAAATAAATCAAAATTTTAACTTTAAAGCATTTTAAAAGAGATCACCTAACCTTTTTACGTATAGACAAATACGTTGTCATGAATGCCCTTTATTACTTAACTAGTATACTCTTTTTTAGCTTATGTGAGATATTATCTAACTCTTTGATGGGTGGCTAAACATTTTGTCATGAGTAACCTTAGTTATTAAGTTAGATCGCCGTCTCAAATGGCTACTAACACCATTCATAATTTCAACCTTTACATTGATTTAAAGGCAGCAGAGTGAAAAACATGTTCTTTTATTTAAACAAACTCAAATTTTTTTCTTTTTCAATTTAAATCATAGATACTATTCTAAATTCACATGAAAAACTTTATAAATTGATGTTAAACACCTAATATCATAGAAAATGGGTTACTAAACACATGTAAGAACTCAAAAAAAGAACAAAAGAAAAAATTAGGGTTAGAATTCATTCAATAATTGATTAATATACGACCAAATAAAAATAATCAAGCAAATTAAAATACCATAATTAAAAATCAACTAAAGATCAAGATCATTTTAAGTTAAAACATTCAATCATCATCCTTAAGCTTACAATAACTTAAGTGCAAGAAAATTTGAACTTGATCCCTACCCTCACACATAAATTTAACATTGTCCTCATTGTCCCATAAATAATGAAAACATAAAGAGGGATGGAACAAAAAGACTTACCTGAATGAGGTGACCCATAAAGTATTTGATGGAGAGAGATCCTACCTCCCTTGCGCACCTATCAAAGAAAACAAAGAAAAGACAAGAAAATCACTTAAACAAAATGCAACTAAACTAAAGGCTTATTTAAGAAAAAGGAAAAGACATAAAACTAAAGAAAAGGTTAGGTTGTCTCTCAGTAAGCAATTGTTTTGCCTTTTAAAAATTGTTTATTTTAGGTCTTTAGCTTGACCTCTATTTCTTGCATCATCCAATATCAAATGGAAAGTTGAGCTCTATAAGAAAATTGCTTAAATTGATTAATGAACCCTTGACATCTGTGTACTCTTGAAGTGGGCTCAGAATCATTTAGATGTTGCATAGCATCGAAGAGTTAGAACCACATTGTTTCTCTGTCATACTCCAAAATCCACTCTTCGTTATGGGCATCAACCTTTAGACAAGATGGTCTCCTCACTAGTGTAGGCAATGGTTTTGGAGATTCTTCATCCTACTTATCACCTTCCCACTTCAACTTACTTAGCCATAACTTTTCATCCCTCTTACACCCTTTGGCTCATGTTCGCTCTTCTTATCTTCTTCTTTCTTCTACAAACTATTAGAAAAAGGACACAAAATGTAACACACCACTACCATAGAACATATGCCTAACATTCTTCAGAATATCTAAGAATATATATTCACTTCATACAGCATCATAAAGAACATAAGTATTTAAAATGTCAACATATCTCATTTAATTAACAAAACATGTTTACGCTATCATTTCATTACAAACCTACCATATTTTACAAAACAAAAACCATATATGATCACACTATTTTACACAACATATCTACATGAAATAAAACTATACAAAGCACTCTATCTAAACATCTCAGATGACAACTGACTACACTTTTGAGCCAAATCTTTCATCCAAAATGGATGATAATAGACTTCGGCTAGATGGCTTTACAAGAAAGGTCTCCTCTCAGTACCTAAAAAATCAACATTTCAATTTTAATGAGTTTTGTGAACTCAGTGAGTGAACCATCATCGATATTATACATTAATGACTAACATTCAACTCAATTAATGTAGCACTTCATTTAGAGCTATATCTTTTGTTCCATAATATTCATCAAAATTCAACAAGCAATTTAAAATAAATCACTTTACCTAATCATTTCAGAGGTACATTTTGAATGAAACAACTTCACAGAGACATTTCAGAACAAGTCATTTAATTATCACAATACTCTATTTCACATAATCATTTCACATTATTGTCAAAACATAATTCAACATTTATATGCAATTAATCTCATGAACTTAGGTAAACATACAGATGAAAATGTAAATGAGACTCGCTTTCATTTTTACTTTGTTGTGTCTAAGTGCTTAATTCACTGTACCATATTCGTCATGGATACCAGGCTCATTTCAGTACTATCTTATATATGTTGTGGATACGGTTAAACGTTGAGTCTGAGGCTCTGACGTGCATAATTGAGCTTTAGGCTCTTTTCATGTTGGCTGCTCCGGTCATAACTCCTTTATGTGAACATGCATATTCATGTAATGAAGTGAAATAGTTCAAAAAATATGTAATCAATCACATTCAGTTAATGAAAACATTCAATTATCACAATTCATCGGATCTATGTCTAACATTCAACCAATAGTTGAGAATTCAATTTTTTTTTTCACATTCAATTCACAAACACTCCCAATATAGTTCCAAATATAGAACTCCTCGCACAATCAATTTCCTGTAATCATCAATGTGACAATCATATCAATATCAATTCAATATAAAGAAATCAAGTTTAACCAAACAATTTTAACAGCACACATTTCTAATTAATATCACCTATCTAGGTTACTTATAGTCCACTCTAGTTAGTTATTGCCTCAATGAACGAGTAATGTCTAGATGGTGTTGGTCGATGTTTGCCTTTAAATCAGACAATACACACGTGTACACATTACTAATTGATCAATCAAATGAATGCTCAAAGTTACACATGTATATGTGTCATGTTTAATGCATGCTCAATTGATTTTTCCAGGTATGCAATCTTATTCATAACCCTTAATAATTCACACATCATGACTTGAACATCATTTATTTTGCAATTAGGTTTATGCTTAATACACTTGATCACTTTCAATTAATCGTTCAAACATTTATCATTCTTTTTCCTAGGAATATACACTCACACAATTTCTTAGTTGTCATTCAATCATTCCCAATTGCTAACTTACTTACTTTGAACCACATTACATTCATGAGAACATCTTTATATCATTATCAACTCATATTTTACACTTATCCTTGAACATTTATCATGATTCGAAACCTCTTATAACACACACATAATTGTTACTTTAAATCTGGAATTTTAGCAAGATAAATCTATACATTCACCAAAATGTTTCCAGCAATATATATTCATAAATTTAGTCAATTGTCATTCAAAATTACTCCATGTTCTTCAATGCTCATTCATCCATAACTTATACACATTTCTTACGTTCTTAAAATCATGTTTGCATTAAAATAACTCATTTATTCCTTAAATAAATCAAAATTTCCATATTTGAACTCAACCATATCAAAACAATCCATTCTTTAGGTTATGGCTTAAATTATCTACACAAACTTATCAAGATATCTTATAGCCACACTATTTCGCAGAAGCATTAATAAGACATAAATAATCAATTTTCTTGTTTTATGCTTTGACTAATTCTAGCTCTAAAGTCCTAAAAAATCAGGAAATAATATAACGTTCTTGCATAGGGGTCTTTCACAGGAAGTATTAGGGAAATAAGTATAACTTAAGCTCTAGTCACTATTTTATTTAACCTCTTTCAGAGAAGTTAAGCTAAGACCTATATGCACAACTTTTAGTTTTTGCATTTCTTTAAAGTCATGCTCTAAAGATATGTAAAATAGATCAAAAGAGGGAGATGAAATTGAAAGTAGAATTTCAACATACAACTCAAACTTTACAGATTCAAGAACACTTCAATAACACCTAACATGAATCCACCATCATTCACACATAAAATCTCAACCTAAATCATCCATACAATAGCCTATAAACTATTATTTTCGTACATGTAAAAACAGAATAGAAGAGTATCCATTCATTCTACTTTTTCTAGCACATCATCAACATCAACATCATATACAATTCATTCCAATTTCATAATCATAAATGTTCTAGTCTAACATGCCTTAAATACCAATCTTTTACTTACTTGTCTAGCTCAAAGTCCATCTCAAAGATCAAGCTAATTCAACTCTCCATGCATGCAGAAAATCATCACAAATTCAAGGTAACAATAGGTTGGGTTTTAGATAGAACAAAGGACAACAAGAATCTAATTCTTTAACTATCTTGTGAATGTAAAAACATGGATTATTGGTGTAGAAATTGGACACAAACATAGAAAAAACACAGGGATGTAAGGGTGAGAGAGTTTTGGTGGTGTTAGAAGAAGAAAGAAAAAGAAAAAGAACCAAACTAATTTTGCTCCTATAAACAAGTTACACCTTAGGTGCTAGGTGTCTCGATATTATAATGACATATGTCCCTACGCATGTTATCCATTTATGCTGCATATTTGTTGCCACATGTCACCATTAAGCTAGGTTGTTTATCACCTACTCCCATTTGTCAACTATTAGCTATACTATTTGTCACTAAATTTTCCATACCAAATGTCACTAAGGCATAGGCTTAATTTTCCATGTATCAAGTTGTCTTAACACTTGGCATTTTTCCTAGACCAAATCTACATTTTCATCCATCAATTTTCTAGTTGTACCAATTAATTTCAAATTTACTTCTTGTAACCAATCAAACTAAAATTCAAGACATACATAGTACACAATTCACATCATGATCATTTTAACCTTTCGTAACCCGAAATGAGTCAACTAAGTGCATATACATTCTTTGCAATGTATACTCATTCCTAATTCGTGCGTGTATGCTATTGTTATGCATATGAATGAAATGCAATTCATGGATTTTCAATGATATCACTTCTATGCCATAGTCTAGGGTTTTAATCCCCTAATATGAAAAATTGGCTATTACACGATTCTTCTTATGGTAAGGGCTAGATGATGAAGGCCTAAAAGCATTTTTAATGGATAACCTAGGTTTTACTTCTTCTAAGTTCTTTCCTTTAACAAATTTAGTCATATTAGAGGAGGGTTCAATGTCATTTATATATCCTAGACCATGTCTATCATTTATAATATTTAAGGCTCCTAACATTGATTCGAACTTTTCATTCCCTTTAGTGAAACTAAACAGCGAACTCTTAAGAGATTGTTCTTCCTTTATTAATAATGTATTTTCCTCTCTCATTTTAAGCTCACTACCATTTACGTTCATCAATTCTAATTTATTCTTTAAAGCCCTATTTTATTCTACCAATTTTTTCATCTCACATTCTCTTGCATTCTTTGATTCTACTTATTAAGCTCCTCATTCTCTATTCTACAATCATCAAGTAATTTTGAAGTTTCACTATACTTATCCTGCAACTCCTTTTTCTTCTTTGTCAATGATTCTATAAATTCTAACAATTCTTCGTAAGCATATTCTACATCACATACATCAACATTATTATGAGATTTAGAACAAGAAGGTACATTATCATTAACAGTATTATGATTAGAACATACATCTTCTTATTCCATTAAACTAACGTTGACTATTTCATTAAGGAACTCCATCTTTGATTCTTCCTTAGTAGATCCAAGCATCTCTTCATGATTTATATCTTTATACAAATTTTCTAATTTACACTATATAGCATTAGCAAAAGTACACATTGAAACTTTATTAAGAATACTTTTATCTAATGCACAATGCAAACTATTTAAAGCATAACTATTTAACGACACTAATTCCTTATCCTATTTATCTCATTCGTTTTCATTTTTTGAACTAATTTCCTATTAAATTTTGTAGGTACTTGATGACTTTGTTTTAACTTTTATGAAATGCTTAGCCTAGAAATTATCTCCATTGAATAAAGGAGGTACTATTAAATTAAGTGCCATGATCTTTGCTCACTAATTTGTTAGAATTAAAATCGATGTGAGACTTAAGCTCTATTATTAATTGCTAGCCATATATGGCATTTAAGAGGAGGAGTGAATTAAGTATTTCAAAAATCCTTCTAAGTTATATAATTCTAACTTTATCTATTTCTTCTAAATGCAAAAGTTAAATAATAAATGTAATTCACCGAATTAAACAATAACAATAAATTTAAACAATTTAAAATAAATGCATAAAGTGAAAGAGCAAGGGAAGAGAGATACAAGCAATTTATCCTAGTTTGGAGCAGTCTTACCCCTACGTCTAGTCCTATATACAAATTGTTGAGATTTTTACACAATTGTAACAAAAAAAAAAAACAATGTTGGAAATACAATCCTTTTTCAAAGCTCAAAGATAACCTTTCACTCTGCCTTTCAAGGCTAATGAATAACATATCACTCCTTTTCTAGGGATAAATGATAATATCACAAAACTCGTCTTTTATGGCTGAAGAATAACCCTCATATAAATACACTCGTAATACAAGCACCCTTCCCACACAAACACTTTATAAAAATTATCACTTTTGACTCACCAATGTGTATAAGGGCTCACTATAAACTTGTTTATAAAAATAAAATACAAATACTCAGAAAAATACTATACTCATATGAAATACTATACCAAAACTCATAATATACTTAAGATTGCTCAATCACATTATAAGATTGATGTCAATGCTTATTCTTACTAAAAACCACACAAACGACACATATTTATACCCATCTTAAGGCTTACTAGCCATTTATAGTCGTTATAAAAACTAGCCATTTATAGCTGTTACAAAAACTAGTCATTGTAAAAACTAACTGTTATAAAAATTAGTAGTTACAAAAACTACCCGTTTATAGCCGTTGTAAAAGCCAGTTGTTGTAACAACTGAGGTTGTGTTCTCAGCCCATTCAAGCTCAAATTATGTCAAACTTAGCTCAATTAAGTTATTGATCCAATCCAATATATAATTCAATCAATATCAAACATACCTTAACACGTTTAACACATCCAATTTCATTCAACTTACTAAATTATCTTAATACTTTAATCTAATCAATTTTATTAACTTTATCTCATATAATACCATACATGCATTAATCCATACATCAAGAGGATTTCAACACACATCAAAGACATACAACACCTCTTTATTATGTATCCTATATACAATACTAAATATGAATGCATATGCTTGATTGACCCCTTTCAACAATATGATAAGACTAAGAGAAAACTTACACAAACTTGTTTACATAACAACTTATTAAATTCGACTTTTGAACTTAATCTTTCTTCCATCTTCATTTTCAAGTTCAAATTCAATGCTTCTCTTCTCTCTTGGTCTTCGTACAACTCCAATATGCTTCAACATAAAGTTCAAACATGTTCTTTAACTCTAAAGCTCTATAATCGTGCACTTCCAAATACGTCTTCATCAAATCTATCCTTAAATATAACAAACTCCAAAAATACATTAGTAAAACTATTTTGCCATCATCAAAATCAAGGTGGAATTAACCCTTAGTTCAACAGACATAATGTTTCATATTTTGTCTTTATTTAAGACAACTTAAATCGTTAATAAGGAGAAAATTTTCAAAATTTTTTATTATAAGAACCAAGTATTTAGTCAAAACCAAATCGTTGCGCAATAGTGGTTATCGATATTTTTTTTACTCATCATTAATTTTTTGGGCAACTAAGAAAAAAAAAACAGTTTCTTAGTCCTCTACGAGGGGTGATTGTAAAGGTTTTTAAAATATCACTACTACAATTATTTGGATTAAATCACTATTGAATGAAATTGGTGTTACTTCACCAAAACCTATCCTCTTGTGGAATGGTAATCTTTGTTCCATTTATCTGACTTCAAATATGATTTTCCATATCCAAACAAAGTATATTGAGATAAACTATCATTTTTTCAGAGAGCAAGTATTCAATAGTTTGATAATTGTTAAATTGGTCTCTAGTGATGATTAAGTAGAAAATGTACTTATTTTTGTTATCTAAGCATCTAAATATGCTATTGTTGGCCTAGTATATTTTATATCAATAATTAATGGAAACGGTATTTTTTATATATGTTTAAAAGTTTAGAAATATTGTATCTTTTAATTGAAATTGTAGCAAATATAATAATCGAATTAGTTACATGGTAGGTGAATCACAAATATAATAATCCAATTAGTTAAATGGCAGGTGAATCATTCATGCTTTTGATTATGGTTGGTGATTGAATGTACAGCCTAAATTGGAGTAGTTGAAGAAACAAAAATAATTTTTTTTAATTAAAAAGTGTTTTAACTTTTAAAAAATAATTAGTTAAAATATAAGACATTGTAAGATTTATAAGCACTATTCAAATTAAGTTTGTTATTTGATTATAGATCATTCATTCGTTAAAAAATTTATTTGAAACACATGATTTATGAAGCATTATAACTATCAGAAATTGTATTCAATGTACCCAGATAAATAACATTAGTTAACCTGTATATATCATTTCACCTCTCATACCAATTTGTATCCTTTTTGGAAGCTAAATTAAATATAAATAATGAAAATCAACAGTTACAAATGTATATGTCATGAGTGCAGAAGAAATATTGGCAACTGAGGGGCACGGTAATACTGCTATACGGGGGGGGACACGTGGAATATAATAAGGAAGTCAACATTAACCGAAAAAGTGAGAGGAACAGAGTAACAAACTCTGCACTGAACGACTACGTTTGGGAAATAAAGTAAATATAAAAGGGAAAAGTGGGAAATAGAGA
>JAOXYD010201332.1:0-21999 GCA_028565735.1 Pinacopodium congolense
TCTCTACTCCCTTATTGCATTAAATTTGATATTTGCATTAACATTTCATATTAGGTTGAATATTTGTTTAGTGATTGTATTTAGTTTTTCAATTGAATTAAGTTGATAGTTTTGAATTTGTAAAAAGTTTTTAAGACCCAATAATGGTAGTGATTGTATTTAGTTTTCCAATTGAATTAAGTTGATAGTTTTGAGTTTGTAAAAAATTTTTAAGACCCAATTCACCTCCCTCTTGGGTGTCATAGGACTTACAACACTGAATAATGGTAGTGTGATACTCACTATTGCTCCAAATTTTAATCTCTGATTAGATGATCCAACTCTTCCTGAAAGGTTGTAAGTTCAAGTTAAAATCACTAGTGCAAACCAAGATCCTTAAGTTATTATGGCTACTTTACATCACCAGATGATATAAAGATTGCAAAATCATACTGTTGATCTTAATTTTCTTAATTCTACCACGGATGCATTGTCTATGGTGGCTGATCGTGCTCATGATCAAACCAATATTATCCAAGTGCCTAAACAATTACCACCTGAAGAACTAGAAAAATTGATGCCTACCACTTGGATTACTAATTATCAGAAGGTGTTTCATCTTCCTCGTAGGTACTCTATCCACACTACAGCTTTACCAATTTTAAGGACTTTACGAGATGGTATTATTGAATCTAATGTTACAACCTGTGATGTCTCAGAAAGTTGGTAAAGTAGATCCTCCTATTCATCATGTTGATTCTAATGGCTAGCCTGTATATATTAGCTATTCTTATGGACATTTTATTTTGGTTGATTCTAGTACGTATGAACCAAATTATCAAGTATGTGCAGAACATTTAGATGATGAATCAGAAGATAAACATCCTGATGCAGTCATATGTAGATAGCATGATAATTTACTTACCAAAGAAGAAAAACAACATCAGAAACAATGACAACTTTCTCATTGTCTACCTTCTCACCAATATAATTCTCATTATTCACGTGATCAAGATCCAAATAATCTTCCTTGGATTAGTCTAAAAACCTAAAGACCATAACCACTTAACATCCATGAACTTCTTAAAGCTGTAGGAAAAGAACATTGGTTACCTACTTGTAAAGAAGCTTCACTCAAGCTTTCCCCCATAACCTCATGTCATCCTATTCCCTGTGTGATGATGAAATCATATGAAGAAGATTTTCCTCCTTTGGAAAGAAAAATGAATAAAAACACCAAAGTTGTTTCAACTCCTTATGTTCCTTCATCTGGAGTTACTTCTTATGACCATCCTATATCTAATCCTTTAAATGGAATACTAAATTAGCAGACAGAGAATGCTATAGCCCAGAATAAGGTTCTCCATCGTATTGATCACAAGCTCGATGGATTAACTTAAAAAAATCAAACCATCCATAATAAGGTTGAGCTGTTTTTTTTTCTTTCAAATCCAAACCTTGTATAACAATTTTCAGGCCCAAATTCATTAGTTGCAAAAGACTTGTTACAATTTATTAAAGGTCCAATTTCTGATTCAAATTTTCTATCCCAAATCCAAGAAAAAACCCAAGAATTAAGGTGTCCACAATCCATGGTTCATCGTATTGAGACTGACATGAAAAAGGGGCAATTAAAAGCTATTTATGAACTTTATCCCTCTTCCTTTCCTTTTATGCCCCCCAGGGTTGAACCTACTCTTATTTATCCTTAAACTTATGATTATTCTAATATATTTAAAATGAACTACTCCTTAGCTTAATAACCTTTACCTTTCACCTTTTTCATTCCTCCACTTGTTGATTCTTTTCCTTCTTATATATGTAAAAAACGTGTTGAAAACCTTTGTCTATTCCTTTATCCATTAAAAATCCTCCTTCATCTCCTAAACCACCTCCACCTTCTCGACCTAAGATAAGGCTCCTTTTATGGCTACTTTGGATCTTTTATCCGATGCCAATATTTCAAATAATGAAGTTTCCTTTAGTCATTATGACTTAGATATTTCTACCCAAGTTACTGATTTATTTGAATTGGCTCATATGATGATTGATCTTGGTCCTTCTAGACAACATGAGGTTAGTGAGATTAATGATGAAGAAGAAGAAACGACTAATAATCAAGCACCTCCTCCTTAATCCACTCGCCCTAATGGTCATCCTCCTCCTCGATCATCTGTTGGCCCTTAGTTTACTTTTGATGACATCCCTCCATATCGATGACGTGAACATTTTAATGAATTCACTGCTTGGATTGATCTCTAAATGACTTAACTTGGAACTACTTTAAGAGCTGTGCTTGCTAAATTTACATCTTATTTTACTGAATCTTTAAGAGATTTATGGTAGAGAATTAATGAATATACCTTCTCTCTAAGTTCGTAATGCAGCACAATTTCTTGGAGTTCTTCATAAAAAATTTTGTGGAGATTTTCAATTAATTGGAAAATAGATGCGTCTAGAATTTTTTATATATGAAGTGCTGTTATTTGGATCATAAAGATTTGCATTGTCATTTTCAACAAATGTCAGAACGCTACTACATGCTGAATGGCTTTAATGATGTCAATCTTGACCATACTTTCATTGCCTCATTTCCTAATGAAATTCAACCTAAGTTAGAATGCACTATCAATGCCTTACACAAGAAAATGAAAGTCATTACTCTTGATGAAATTTATAAACTAACTTTGGCTACTCTTGACAAATTATGCGAATAGCATAAATTCTTCAAGAAAAATGCTTAAAGGCAATCACCAAGTTCAAAATGCTTAGAGGAAGCCATTGAAGATTAAGTGTAAAAAGGAGAAAGAATGCAATTGTCATCCTAAGAAACGATCACATTACAAATTTCCTGGACATTTTTGATAGCGCAAACATAAAAAATCCTATCCTCATCAGTTTTCTAAAAGAAAAGGTGTCATATTCTTTAAATGATGTTCTTCTATTGTAAAGAAAGATGATTGTTGTTTTATCTGTGGGAAAACCTGAACATTTTGCAAAACAATGTCCTCATAGCAAGAAAAAAGATCTCAAATTGCTTGAATCTCTTGAACCCATGATGCCCCTTTAAGAATACACCAATCTTAAAGATATCATTGAAGAACAACCCCATGAAACCGAAGATACTATTTTTGCCATTCCTGTTGATGACTCTTCTTTAGATGATGATGATCCTCCAAATCCTACTCTTTCCTATTCATCCTTTGATGATGATGATTTTGAGGATGATCATGATCATAATATTTACATGCTAAATCAACCATGCTGGAGCATTGACCACAGGCACAAATCCAAATCTATTCCCTGATCATATGTGCAAATCCATTTGTTAAAACAAGACAAATATAATCGACCCATTAAGGCAATTGGCTATATGGATACGGGTTCTTGTCACAGTGTTATGAAACATGATATTCTTCCTCCTGAAGCCTGGGTATCTTATGCAAAATAATTTACTGTTGTAAATGGAAAAGCTTTTAAGATAAGCCTCATCACCAAAAGAAAATTTGGAATTAGGTTTTTCCTTAATTGTGTTATCTAGACCCGACTCCTTAGCATTCATCTTCTTATACCTAATATTCTCATTGGAATGGATGCTTATTGCAAGGCTGGTCACCTATAAATTTTACCTACTAAAATTTGATATGAAAGTCAATTTACTCCATATACAGAAATTTGCAACATTTTTGAACTTTTCAATGTTCCTTCTTCTTACTAAGTTCTTCGTGACTAGTTTTTGTAACACTGTCCCAGTAATCATGCTCAATTTTCACATCCTCATTGTCTCTAAAAAAATCCTACTTTCTTTATTCATCTTCCTTTAAAAAATAATCAAGATATTAATCTCACAAAAGCAACTTATCTAGGTATGAATCTTGATGATTTCAAATTAGCCTAAGAAGAATGTTCTATTTTGCTACAAGAAGGGTTAATTGAACCTATTAAATCTGATTAAGCTTGTCAAACCTTTTTTGTTAATAAAAAAGCTGAACAAAGACATGACAAGAAGAGACTAGTTATTGATTGCAAGTGAATCAATTTTTTTCTCTAGGATGATAAGTTTATTTTACCTAAAATTAATACCCAAGTTCTTTTTCTGAAAGATGCCATGCTTTTTTTTCAAGTTTGATCTCAAAGCTGGATTTTGGCAATTAGGTATTAATACACTGGAAAGACACAAAACTGTTTTTTGAATCCCCAATGCCTAATACCAATGGATCGTTATACCTTTTGGACTCAAGGTTGCTCCATCACTATTTTAAAGGTCCATGATCTGCATATACCAACCTATTATACACAATGTTTTAGTCTATATTGATGATATTCTCTTATACTTCAAGACTTATGAAGATCATAAGGTCTTACTCCAACAATTTTTTAATCTCACAAAATAGTATGGTGTTATGTTATCTTCCACCAAGAATACTATTATGATAACTCAAATTGAATTTTTGGGATTGCAATTTCAAAATGGATTATATCAACCTGGCCTACATATTGCTAACGAACTTCTTCATTTTCTAGACTCCCATCTTGGCCCAAAACAAATTCAACAATTTCTTGGTATCATCAATTATATTGGGGACTTCATTCCCCATCATTCTAATTATACTAGTATCTGATAAAAAATTTTGAAGAAAAATCCTCTACCATGGACTGACACACAAACCAAAGCTGTTCGACTTTTAAAGCAAATGGCTCAGCATCAGTCTCCTTTAAAGATTCCGAATAAAGGTTTACGTATTCTTTAAACAGATGCTAGTGCTAATTATTGAGGTGTTGTTTTGATTGAAGAGATTGATACCACACGCCATTATTTTTGACATGCTAGTGGACAGTTTTCTAAGGTTAAAAAACATTATCACTCTAACTATAAAGAGATTTTGGTGGTAAAAAGAGGCATTAAAAATTTTAATTTTCATCTAGCTTTTCATAATATTATAATGGAAATGGATAACACGTCATTCCAAAAATCCTTGGTCCTCTCAAAACGATCTTACCAAATAGTCAGTTGCTTAGATGGAAAGATTGATTTTCTAGCTATAAATTTGATATTTGCCATATCAAAGGTCATACCAATTTTTTAATTGACTTCCTCTTCAGATCTCGAAAACCTATTTAACTTCTTACTCCTACTCTTCCATCTCCTATTCCTTTCTTTATCCTTCCTCTCATGGATCTTCCGATCTTTGCAAAAACCAAGAAAACTTTTTCCCCTATCACTCAAACTCCTCCCACTACTCTTGATGAAATTGCATCTGTTTTGCAAAAAAGTCTGTTTTACTACCTGCACCTATTTCTTAACCTTTCTTAAGTTGCCCCTCATCCTCACTATTTTGATGTCAAAACTCCTTATAGAATTGTACATAACCTTTATGATTCTATATTTGAACCTACCATATGACACATTTGGGCATTATCCACTTTATATGCTTGTCCCCTTACTATTTCTCCTCTCCATGCCTATCAGCATCTTGCCAACCCATCCAACTTTGAATCCTTATTCTGGAATTTTATCAAATGGTTTCAACCTTTCCTAAAATGGTGACAACAACTTGGGTTGATTCTTACTCGATACCAACTCTGGAGTAATTTTCTCCACTAATAAAGTACTCAATGTTTTTTCATTGTCCATCGACCTTATGTTTATGCTCTCAATCATTTTCAACCTTAATGCACTTGTCTTTCTTAGCCTCATAATGAAATTGATGTTATGGATGATCTCTTTCATTTTCTGGATCATCTTAATCATCACCCAAAACCTGATCATCCTTTGACCTGTACATCTTGAGGTTTATATGCAAATGATTTTTCTGTTGATGATCCTATTACTCCCAATGCATGATATTGACCTTCCTATGATCAATTTGGATCCATGGACTTTAGTATTTTTGCAGGTGATCTTCCTTCGGCTGGATATCAGTCTAGGAAAAGATGGTTTGAACCTACAGAATCATCATAGCAGACTAAGAAGCCCAACACTTCAGCCCAACAGTCTTCCGGCCTTCCATCTTATTTTCAAGATTCTCAAGACCTCTGATCTCCTGTTTGGAATCATATAGAAATTGAACTTTTTTTAATGAAATTAAAAAGATGGAAGAAGACCTCTTTGATGATGACAGCCATAGATCTAGTGCTACTGTTTAAATATTCCCTCTTATTTCTAGGGAATCTTATCTCTTTCAGTTGACCCTATATGTTTCACTCATTGTATTTTATTTCTTTAAATAATATTATATAATAATAATATTTATTATTATTTAAATATTTATTATTATTATAATAAATTTTCCTATGACCGGTCATAAGAGACTGGTCATACAGTTAGTTTTCTAAAGGATAAAACTACATGACCTGCAGGTTATGAATGTTCATGACCTATAAGCCATGTATTTTTATCCTATAGTTTAATGGGGTTTGGTGGGTCTGAACTCTGGAGTAAACAAGACAAAATGCCTTTGGAATCTACTAAAAGATGGTTTCTACTATTTTGTATTTTCAATCCAAAGTTTGTGCTTTTATGGGACTGTGATCGTTTGGTTCTCCAATCGAAGGCCTCTTCGGCATGAGGTTATAAAAATAAATAATAAAATTAAAATTAAAAAAATACACATATAAAATACAAAAATAAAATTTAATAAAAATATACAAAAATAAAAACAAAAAATGAACGAAATGAGATCGAAACTAGTACATCAATATAAACTTATGAAATTAAAAAAAAGAAAAAATAGATCAGTTGAGGTAATTTCAAAGATTGATTACTAATATTTCTCATTTTTATTTTTTAGTTTTTAAATATGAAAATTGAAAAATAATATAGTAATAAAAAAATATATAAATTGATAAAACACAAAAATAGAGACAAAAAACATAAACAAAAAGGTGAATCAAACAAACTCTTAAGGTATTGTTTACAAGAACTAACGCAATATAATGCATATGTTGGATTTTTTTTAAGAATGCATTTTGCTAATGAACATCCACATGGCAAAATGTGCACATACAGATGTTTAAGTGTACAACCTAATTATTAATCAGCCTTTAAAAATTTTTAATCTAATGACTAACCTTTTAAAAGTTTCAAATTTATTGATTAATCTCTATAAGTAATTAATTAAGTGTTCAACTTTTTAATAGGTAATCATATACACTAATATTTCATTTAAAATATTATATAACAAAATTTAAATTTAATTAATAAATACTTAATTATATGTTATATTATTTTTTATAGAATATCTAAGATTTAGACTTGATAAGTCTTTGACTTAAAGGATCACTCTACTTTAACCCCTCTTTTCCTTGGAATAAGTTGGTAGGCTCTTTATTGATAAGAATACTAATGGAGATTAAAGTAGTACATTCCATGATTTGACTTGAAAATTTAGTTGGGAAGCCAAACCAATTTATGGTTTCATTGAGAAAGTTCTAATTGATAGAGTCATAGGCCTTGTACATATCCAATATGATTAGAGAGTCTCTAGATTGATTCCCTTTATAGTAGGTACTAAAGATACCTTAGATCGGGAGAATGTTATCCCCTATGTTCCTTTTATGTATGAATGTGGTTTGGGTGAAACTTATTAAAGAACTTAGCACTTTTTTCAATCTTTATGTTATAATTTTTAAAATGATCTTGTAGATAGAGTTATAACTTGAAATTGGCCTGAAATATTTAAGATTAATAAGGTTATCAACCTTAGGTACCATGGTCTTATTGAAGTTCCTAAGCATTCAGCCAAAGTTAACTTATTTTTAGCTTGTGAGATTTGATCCCTTGTCAAGTACCATAAATGCTTAACAAAGTAAACATTTGATAGGGGTAATTCATATAGGTTTTGACATCATGTTTTAAGATATTTTTACCATTATTAATGTATGATTTTTCCATCTTTAAGAATTATTTGGTTATGTTTCTGATACATGTCAACTTAAGGTGTTAAAGTGTGAAAACCAATGAAAAACGGACAATTTGCGTAAGAATGCAAGACATCTACAAACCTTCATCAACAACATCATTTATGTTTTATTGAAATAGCCTTTATACCTTGAAAATAAGGGATAAAGGTTAACAAAAGACAAAATAAGAATGGCTCCCTTGAACAACATCGTTGCATTTAAGTTTAGAGACCATTATGCATTTAGAAACACGAGATTTGAAGATTGTTTTGACTAGGAATGACTCACATAATCTAAGAAACATATTTAGGCTTCCTAAAAACCCTAGGAGCCATTTAAAACCATTAAAGGAAGAGGAGGCAACATAAAACAAAGGAGAGTAAGGGGAAAAAGAAGAGAGACAAACATGTAAAGAAGAACCAAAATTTCCAAGTCAGAGTAGTTAGGGTTGATCCACAAGCTGAATAAGCATGGATGTTGACTTGACTTCTCTTAGTCCCAATTTTCTAAAAATAGACAAAGGCATCAAGTTAATACTCACACCTAAATCACATAAACATTTAGAGAATTCAAAATCACCAATAACACATGAAATAGTAAAACTCCCTGGATCTTTTAATTTTGAAGCCATGTTGCTTGAGATGATAGAACTACAATTCTCCGTCAAGGTCACCATTTGGTTGTCCTCTCAAGTGCGTTTTTTCATCAATATGTTCTTAAGAAACATTTCACACTTGGGAATACATTCCAATGCCTCCACCAAAGATAAATTGATCTGAAACTTCTTCAATATCTCAAGAAACTTGGAGAACTAAACATCTACTTGGTGTTTCTTCATCCTCTATGGATATATAATCTTGTGCTTATAGGGTGGCGGTGGTACATATGGTCATTCGTCTTCCTCCTCTTCTACCTTCTCTTCTTCTATTTCTTGCCTTCTCCTTGACTTGACTCTCCTTTTGCACACTCGGTTCCTTTAGTTGTTTTCCACTTCTAAGCATCATCTCCTTGAGTTGTTCCTTTGGATTGCCCTCTGTATTACTTGGTAGGCTACCTGTACTTCTAGAAGATAAAGAATTAGCAAGTTAACATACTTTTATTTATAAGTTGTGGATGGATGAGGCGTGGTTCTTCACAATCTAGTCAAACTTTTCCTCCATCCTCTTTTGATTTTCCTCCTGGCTTGCTAACTTAGAGCCCAATGCATCCATAATCTTTTCCATCTTATTCTCTATAGCTTTAAAGTGATCTTATTGAAAGCTAGGAGGTCCTTTTTCTTTTACTTGGCCACCTGCATTGTTAGAATTCTAAGAAAAATTGGGATGGTTTTTCTAACCAGGATTATAAGAGTTGAAGTAGGGGTTACTACCTCTTTGCGATTGGCCCACGAAATTTACCTGCTTAGTGCCATCCGCTCCTAATAAGAAACATCCTACTGTATCATGGTTGTCTTACACACATAACTTATGCTATAATTGCATGGCTTAGATTGAAGATAAAGATGCTCCTTGTATGTTGTTGAACTATTTGGCAAGGGCTATAATATGAGCTAGTAGTGCTGTTATAGAGTCAACATGTATCATCGCTTTTTACTCCTTTGGCTCTGACCTACTTTGCTCACTTGACCATATACAATTATTGCTAACCAACTCTTTCGAAAGTTTATGAGCTGCTTCAATGGTTTTCCCTACCAAGGATCCCCCAGTAGCTGCATCTATAGGCGACCTTGTGTTCTAAGTAACTCCATTATAGAATGTCTGTAGTAAGAATTCTCTTGGGAGATTATGTTGTGGGTAACTTCTTTGTAACTCTTTGAACCTCTCCCAAGCTTTATATAAGGACTCCCCATCATTTTTTTTGAAAGGTTTTGATTTCCTTGATGATTCTCATTGTCTTGGTCAAGGGAACATACTTGGCAACGAAGGCTCGGGCTACTTGTTCCCATGTTGTAATCTGAGTTGAACTGGGTGAGTTGTACCACACCTTTTCCCAATCCCTCGAAGTGAATGGGTGAATGGGAATAATTTGATTCTCTGCACATCATCAGGCATTTCATTGAACTTGAACGTGTCACAAATCTCCAAAAAATAAGCTAAATAGGTATTAGGATCTTCATTAGGTAGTCTATAAAATTGCACACTACTTGAATCGAAGGCCTTGCAACTCCTTAAGGGCTGAAACCAAACCTCATTAAATCCATCAGTGTCCTCTCAGCTTCACCTTGTTATCCTTCTTTCGCCATATTTCTTTGTATATTTTCTTGGTACTTCGCTCTTCTTAACTCTCGTTCGTGCCTTATTATGTTCGACAACTCTTCATCACTAAGTTCAGTAGACCTTCGCTTGCTCCTTGTGTTTATGCACCTGCAAAAACACAAGAAAAAGTATAAAAAACTCTATCAAAGTAACCTAAACTAAACAAGATGCTAAACTAAACAATCCCTGGCAATGGCACCAAAAACTTATTGATTGTAAAACAAATTAATAGCTTTACACTTAAAACTGCAAGTATACCGGTGATAACTTGAAGTAAACAACAAATATCGTTCCCATAAGGATTGAGTTTAGTCACCACTAAATTTACGTTCTACTTTGTTTAAGAAATAAATTCAAATATTAATAAACCCAAAAATAAAATAAAATAAATTAAACTAACAATAGCAGCCAATTGAGACAAAGTTCAGGAATTTGATAAATAAAGATTAAGATTAGGAGTCATTCTATCCCTTCTCTTCACTTAATCATTAATTTTTTTTGACCCAAGACTTTCTAATGCCTAATTACCTTATGTCAAGGTGTAATTAACTATCCCTATCCAAATAGATTAGGATTAATTATTCTATCTCTATACTTACTAACTTTTCCTAACCATTCAACTAGATATCAAGTAATTTTATGGGTAATTTTCAACAAATAGCCAACATCTCTCTTCAACTACTTGCAAAAACTTGAATATGTATAGATCTATTGGAAGCCAACTCTTGTTACACTACCCAAAACAAATATCTAACTCACTCTCTCGGTCTATTTCAAGGTTTAAGCTCAATACATATTATAAACAACCATTTACTGAATCAAAAAGTAAGAGTTCCACGAAATAGTTCAAGAAAAAATCCTACAAAGTGTTTAGCTACTCATACTCATAAATAATCCACCAACAATCAAGTTTTCAATGGTAACAATTAATAAAGAGAAGAAAAAAAATAAAATAGATGGAGCTTTGAAGGTCTTCTCATCACTTTAAGAAAGCTGAAAACTTAGGTGTTATGTTGTCCTGATGATTTCCAAGGAAGATTGTGTTTTCTTCTTTTGGGTGCCACAAAAAACCTCCTCCTTGCCTCTTGTGGATGTTCCCTAATGAATGTTGGAGGCTTCTAGGGTTTTGAGCCCTTAAAAATGTCCAAAGGAGGGTCGAAATAGTTAAAATCATACGTTTGACTCATCCAGAAGTCAGTCCTACTGTCACCATCGTGGGCAGTTACGATTGTGACAGAGGATGGCCATCCAAGGTAGGTCACAATTGTGACCCACCACGATCATGATAGAGGGTAGTTAAGCAGTGGTGATCAGGATCATGACGACTTGATTCCTGCAACTTTGAGAACATTCCACTCATTTGGCCATAACTCCTTCTTTGGACCTCCGATTGACTTGAGATTTGAACTAGAGACTCCTAACATCTTGATCTTCCTCTCCACCAATTTGCATAACCATATAAGTTCTAAGACTCCCCTTAATGGGCCATTAAATTCACCTACAAAACATCTAAGTTTGAAATCCTGATACCTGCAAAATCAACCAACAAAGTGCATTAAACTATCCCTTAAAGAAGCTCAAAATCCACCCTTAAACACTAGATAAAATAAAGAAAAACTTAAAAACTTCAAAGATCATGCAAAGATGAAAAATATTCAAAAGATGAAATAAACTAAAGCTAAACCACCTAAAGAAACACTGAAAACAACCTAGCAACATAACCCGAAAGCGCACTTATCGCCTAGAACATGCTTTTTAGATTTAGTAGGATGATAGCATTAAAAACTTGGGAATGACTAACTAAGGCCATGATCTCACATGCTCGAATCATATAGCCTTAAAAATCACAATCCTATGATAGATTGATTAAGTTTACCCACAAATTCAACTAGCCTATTGCCAGTTATTGTTTTCATTAATGATAATTACGGATCAAAAATTAAAACCTAATAATTGAAATAAAAATTACACTTAGGATGGTCAAGCCTATGAATAAGTTCCTAATTCATGGAATTAAATTTGAATTCCAATTCAATCCTAGCATAAATCATAATATCCATTCAAGACCTATTCCAATTCTCATAATTATAACTTATTTACCCATCAAATATCTTCATCACAAAAGAAAACTAATCTAACATAATGAAAAAACCATAAGACAATATGAAATTAACATGATAACAACTAAAAACACAAAATTTATGAAGAAACTAAAGGGAACAAGGCTGGAAAAAAAAACTATCGTTAAACTACTAAAAACTCAAGATTCAACAACATTTATCATAACCCAAACTAAATACTAAATACTTAAGAAATATAAATAAAAAAAGAACATAAATAGAAACATAATTAAAACTAGATTTCAACACCTAATTAACTAAGTCCAAGGTCTGAAAGTGAAAGAAGACGAAAATACAAAGCGAACAACCTTAAAACATAAGGGAAACTCAAAGAAACCAAAGGGCTACCTAACTGGATGCCAAAGCTACCGAAAAGGCCTCCTTTTAAGCTTATATAGGTCTCATTTTTATAATGTTTGGAGAAGCAAAATTCAAGTTTGATATTTTTATTTTTCTTTTCCAAGATACTAAACAGTGGTTTCTAGGGGACTAAAACATTGTCATTTTTCTACAACCGTTTAAGTCTCAGATTTTGACAACTTCTTCTCCTCTTAGACTTTTTTGTTCTAACTCCTTTTACGCACCTTTGATTACATGTAATTTGGTATGTAGATTCCTCATATGATGCTCTTGCACCCCACAAAATTGTAGAGTAATTTAAGCTCTAGAAGTACACCTAATGTATCACTAAAGTCACTTATACCAAAACTAATGCTTATTTGAGCTTATCTTGCTCTTCTCTTAATGCATCCTTCATCGCTTGTCATATGGCCTATTTGGTGTGGAACTTTACAACATGATGCTCTAAGTCCTTAAATTACTTCCAGACCTCTTCTAGTTCCATTTTTTCTCCAATTGGATTCCAAACTTGGCCATTTCAAGTTATATTTGCGTCTTAAGGTCAAATATGCAAGTAAACTCAAAAGCAACACAAATTAAGTATTTAAATATCAAAATAGGGATGGAATGAAATTGAAACACATATAGAAATACTTTAAATTGCATCCTTATCAAACTTCATCAAATGAGATATTTATATGTAATTTCTTAAATGTTTCAAAAAAATTTCTTGAATTTTTTGAAACATTTTTCATTCTTCAACCTTGGAGGGTAAGGGATTCTAGTCTTATATAGTTGTACATCAGGATTAGAAAAAAGCCTATGGATTGCTCCTTTTCCTTACTCGCTATTTCCTTTTCCTTTTCTAGTTCCATGATTGTTTCCTCACTCTTTTCTTCTTTTCCATCTTTGTATTTTCCAATTCTGCACTCTCCAATTCCGTAACACTTTTTAGAATGATTACATTAACATGTTCTCTAGGATTGGCCTCGATAGTATTATATAGCTTATCAAAAAGGTTCTTTTGTAGAAGTTGAGAAATTTGGCCTACTTGAGTCTCTAAATTCTTGATTAAAGCCTCATGATTTTGTAATCTAGATTTTAAAACTATATCCTCAAAACATGATTTCTCAGGTAGGGATGGGTTTTGTTAGTGGGTTGTAGGTATTTTAGATATCTCACCATGAAAAGTTAATTCCATCAAGGATTATAAGTATTTGAATATGGATCGTCTCTTTACCTATTAAAGTTAGCATAGTGCATGGGAAGAGCTACCATAATGTTCATACTCTATATGACTCCTAAAAATATTACTACTACTCCACTCACCAAACTGTCTAACTTCCTATTTAAGACATCCATCTAGAATGCTAAAGCAACTGTATTATTAATTGCATGAGCACCGAAGGGTCTCTTAGGATGGAGTTTAGAATTATATTAAAAATTATTTGTCGCTGTCTCCTCAATCAGATTATAAGCGTCACCCAGATTCCTCTTCATAAAACTACCTCTAGTTTCAACACCTATGGTGCAGCAAGTAAAAGAAGTGAGGTTAGTCTAGAAAATATCGACTTGCTATCATGTACAAAAATCATGGCTAGGACACTTGGCTATCTTCTCTCCAAAACTTTCCCATACCTCATAGAGACTTTCATTTTCATATTGAAAAAAAGACTTGATTCCAATTTTCAACTTTGTTTTCATGGAAAGTGGCAAAATTTACCTAAAAAAATTTTTATTAGGTCATCTTATGTTGTAATCGGACTGCTGGATAGGTGTTAACTAGTCTCTAACTTTATATCGAATGCAAAGTGGTAAAAGCTTAAGTTTGATAGCATCCTTAGAAACCCCATTGCTCCTAAAAAGATAAAAAAATATCTTAAAATTTTTATAAGAACTTGATGCGCATTGGTTAGGTGGTTATGAAATTTGGAATCATTTTAATGATTTTACTTTGAAAACCAACGAAGTAAGATAAGTGTACCTATCGAACAAGTAATAAAGTAGAGTATTTTAAACCCTAAATGTCGATCCCATAAGGGAAAAAGCTAATTATTAGGTTAAATAGATCACAATTGTCTAGGAAAATCCAAATAATTTGATTAAAAACTTGAAACAGTGCTAAATTACTCTAACCCGAATTAATTGCTTCAAAATTATTTTTTAATTACTTTAAAAAATTTCTAAAATTTACCAATTGTGAAACTTAGATAAGGATTAGGTTATTGATGATTTAATTAAGCTTTAAAAAAGATTAAGGGCTGATTTAGAGTTTCTTCACAAATTCGAAACAAAGCAATAGTTAAGACTTTGATTTTTCTTTATTAATTTTAATTTAAAGTTTGGTTATACCTAAATTCAAGTTAATAGGCTTTAATTTTAAGAAGTTGATTTCTAGATTTGCAGTCTCAGATCTTTAACTCTCATAAAAAATATCAAAATTTTGGCATTCATTCATTAATTTGTGTTTATTAAGTTTTCCAACAAACTAAGTTAATTTCTCAAACTTAGATTATCTTTAACTCTAATCCTAAGCGACCATCTTAAAATTAGAACTTTTAAACCCTTGACAAATAAAAATCAAACCCTTTTACATGCCTTTAGACTCTCTTAAATCAAAATACACCAATCTTTAGCATAAAAAATGATTTAGCCACACATATTGATCAAAGCATACAAAATATATAACTTAACGAACATACTTTGATGAATCTGAATAAGTGAGCTTTAATAGCTATTTTAAGAAGTTACAAAATAACAACAACAACTTTTGGATGCTTTATAGACTGTTCAATGTGATCTGAACTCCAGATAGCTCCAAATCATGAGAAAACTTGCATGAAAGTCAAATAACATGAAAGGATGTAAGTTTAAGCACACTATTCCTAATTAATAAAAAAAATCAGCATATAACAAGTATTTTGAGTTATAAAACCCCCTAAGTTGATCTTCAAACTTAGAATGAGATCTTAACAGCAAGCTCAGATGTTCAGTAGCTCAAAAAAAACTTAAAATTCAAAATAAATGTGTTTGAAGCTTAACAACAACTTAAAACAAACTAAGAGAGAAGGAAAAGCCACTCTCTCTAAACTCAAATTTGATTCTCTATGATTGAATGCATGTCTTCTATTTTTTTCTTTTTTTGGAAGCTTATTAGCACCCCCAGTTGGTCTTTCCAGAAGGTAACATTAATGGAGAAGACGCATAAGCTGCAATTTTGGAGCTTCGGTGGTTATGTGTTTATCTAACCTCCAATACGATAAGTTGATTGGAGGCAATACGGTGCCTTTAACACAGCGTATTAGTCCTAGATCACCACTCCTGTATGAGGGTCTCTCCAAACCCACGTATTAGTCTTGGAAGGTGACATTTTGCTTCTTTTCTTGCTCCAATCTTCATAATTCACTAAATAAGCTCCATTTCCTGCAAATTAAATATTATAAAACATCTATTAGACATTTAAACATTGAATTAGGAGTCATAATTTAATAAATAATTAATAAAAACTCAATTAGTTTGATCCTTAACAATTCCCCTATACTTAAACATTTTCTTATCCTCAAGATATTAAATAATCGTCAATTTCCAAATAGTATTTAAATATAGGAAAATCAATCAAATATTAATAACAATATTATTGAGAACGTTTTCTTCATCCTTAAAAAATAATGGCACACGGAAATGTTATATAATTAATTAATCGTATTAAATCTCAAATGCATTTAAATCATTTAATAAGTTTTTAATCTTTAACCTAAATCACTAAAATCAATTCCACATGTAAAAGACAATACACTAAGTTTAATGCATCATTTTTTTTTTGAAAATTTGACATTCTTTCATTAATTTAAAGACATAGTTTTAAATTAATATGTGAGCTCTTAAGCTTAGTTGACCAGTTACTCAATCTTATAACATAAAGGTGATTATTTTGTCATGAACAACGTCCAGTTCATTAATTGAGTCACCTAACATATACTGGCTATAGTACCACTCAATAACTTCAACCTTATGATTTTATATATGGCTCGAAGTCAACGAAGTGAAAATTTTCTCACTTATTTATTTTGGGTGGATTTTTGTTTTTCTATTTCTTTATTTATCGGGTTAATTCTAAATCTTTTTCATTTTTCTTTGAATGATAAAAGTGTCTCCAAAGAAGTTACAGAATTACTCAATATATTGCATTTTATAAATGGAATATCCTTCTGGTTATTAGGTATTTGTTATCCAAATTATGAAAGGAGTTAAAGGCATTCAGTCATTAATAGTCAAAATTAATCATATAACATTTCAAATTGTCAAAATTATTAAGTTCAAAAGAAAACATAAACAATAATAATCATTAAAATCAAAAAAAATTTCCATAATTTATAGGCTATAATGAAAGTGATGATAAGTCAAAATACTTTTAAACTCACAATATGAAAGTGTATAATGACAAATCCATAGACTAAAGTGTATAAATCCCTAAAATATGTAAATAATAAATCCTCTCCCTATATGATTAATCCTCCCCACCTCCCACCCCCCGATACTTAAACGAAACATTTCCATCAATGTTTATAAATGAAAAAAAACTCAAAAAGTAGTGGAGTAGGGAAAGAAATATACCTATTTTGTATATGCGTGATGATCCATCAATTTTAATTATAGGAAATGAAATAACTAAAAAGATTAAACATATAAAATAAAAAAATATGCTCCAATCATATAATATGGAATTGAAATACATCAAGGAGCCAAAATACATCAAAATGTATCAATCACATCTAAAACAACAACCTATACTACAAAATATAAACCTATACTATGAAATTGAAAGGGAAACACACTTAAAAGAACAAAAGAATAAAATGCCAAAAACAAATTGTGTGAACAATCCATCTAAAACAACTAAAAATTAGGACTATCCTGATCTCTGGCTCTCTGATGCTCCTTGAGGCATGATAATCAAGAATTCATACTATCCATACGAAGTATAAGATGATCAAATTGAGTATCTATCACACCACACAAATAAAAAATCTCATAAGAAAGCTGAGACTCCATCCTTAATAAGATAGTCATAAGGTCTGACTGTGGGATGCCCATAGGTAGTGGACATGCTATTGAAGGTGAAGATCGATGAGGTTGATGTACACTCGGTGTAGCGTCAAATGAAGCCTCACTCATCTCCTCCTCAAGTTCTACTGGACCATCAGAAGCTAGCGGAGCCTCAAATAGCTCTCCCTCCTCTAATTGACGCCATACTTCTTGTATTCGAGCAAACTTCAATAGCTTCAGTGTTCTAACGTTGATATGAGTATAACAAATTTTATCCACTTACACCGCATAATCAACATCAACTCATGCTTCTTGAATAAAGCAGAAAGTCTTGCTTAGTTTGTGCATCTTCACCACCTCCCTCATAGAGGTGATAATAAACCCAGCCAAATGCAACCCTCGAATAGCTCCTAACGTATAGAGCATTTTATAGAGAATGTAGGCATCACTAAGCCTAACTTCATTCAAATAGTCACCCTAGGGACCGTATTAGAACTCAAAATATCAATAATAATGTGCTCCCTTACTCATAAAAGTGTAGTAGAATAAGCACGATCATTAACCTTAACTAATCCTAAGGAGGCAATAACATTAGCAACTGAAAAGTTGAGATTCGAAGTAACGAAATCTCTATGAAATGAGTCTTGCGACCTAACATAAACACCCCCTTCATCCAACACATTTAAAAATCCAGCAAAAAAAGCATGAGACAAGTGAATAAGGGTTACCTTTAATGAAACTGCAGATTTCTATCGTATCTTCCTCATCTTTTTCTTTAATATTTTCAAAGAATTTGCAAACCAAATCTAGATCAACAAACCTCACAAAAGTAATAATTGACTCCTAGCCTAGCACACAAAAAGCAATTGAGATATCAAATTGAGCCTCAATGTCTGAATGAATGGAGTGCTGATAAACTAATTTGTTATTGTAGGGGGATGCGAGCCAACCGAATTTTTGCATATGGTAAATTAAGTCAGATCAAAAGTCAACCTTTTCCTTAATTGTAGATGACATTTTGACTGAAAACTATTTGATAAAGGCACTAAAATAAGTGAAACAATACAAAGAAATCCATAAAATGCTTTCAATAAAATTTTGAAGAATATTTTATTTATTAAAACATATTTAAAATTTTAATGTTAACGGCATGCTACAAATTTTGTATTAGTTGAAAGATTATGGAATTTAGAACATAATGATACCAAATTCTAATTGAATAAAGGCCCATAACTAGAGAAAAATTGAAAAACATACCTCTTGCATAAATAGTGATTCTAAATAGTTTTTTGGTTTTTTAGGGTGATTTGTGTGAGAGAGAATTAAATTTATGATAAAATGACACCAAGAGCAATCGATTTGGTGCAAAAACAAGCAAGAACTAGTAATTTAAGGGAAAAAGGGGTGATTGTGGTCAAGGAGAAGGAAAGAGAGGCTGTTGCAATTTTTAAATTGAACACCACATTTTCACACTATGTTTTCTAAGCACTATGGCGAAATGGGGAGCAGTACGGTAGGCTGAGCTCGCCGTATTGAGCCCGCTGTATTAGTCTTACAATGAGATACTAATACAGGGGCGAAAGGTTAATACGGGGGTCTCTTTAGAGCCACATATTGGTCCTAATAACTCACCATATTGAGCCTATCGTATTAGTCCTATAACTAAGTACTAATACATAGGTCAATGGGTCAATATAAGGTCTCTCTAGACCTACGTATTGGTTATGTTGACTCTTTTTCTCTTGATTTTCATCCCTATTTTTCAACAAAACTCATCCTAACCCTTGTGTCAACAGAATTAAATACACCAAAAACTAAGGAAATTATACCAAACCTACGTAAGCACACCTAAAAGAGCGTCAAACATTAAAATTAAATCCTACCACAGAAAATAAATTAAATACACACAATTAACTACCTAAAAAGGACTATTCCTAGTCAATGTGGATTAAAAAGTGAAAGAGTCTTAGGAGACTCTTTAAATTGACTCGGCACAGACAATTTCACTTTTTACCCATTTACTTTGAATGTTGAGTGACCATTAGTGACTTTAATTGTTACAAATAGATAAACCTTGGTCATTTCATATGGCCATGTCCACTGGATCTTAGTTTGCCTAGAAATAACTTCAACCTTGAATTATAGACCAAAAGCTTGTCACCCACCTTTAATTTTCTCTAAATGATATGCTTATTGTCCCATCTCTTGACTCTATTCTCATACAATTTTTAGTTTTCATAAGCTTCAAGGTCAAACTCATCCAACTCATTCAATTGTAGAAGCCTTTCTTCGCCAACTTTTTTGAGTTAAAATTAAGAAATCTAATAGCCCAATAGGCATGATGTTCTAACTCAACAGGTAAATGATAAGCTTTTCCATATACCAACTTATAAGGAGACATTCCAATGGGTGTTCTATATGTAGTTCAATAAGCCCATAAAGCATTATCTAACTTCAATAACCAATCCTTTCTTAAGGAGATAATGGTCTTTTCTAAGGTTATCTTGATTTCTAAATAAGAAATTTTAACTTGAAGACTAGTCTGAAGATGATAATGTATAACAATCTTATGGATCATACCATATTTAGATAGGAGGGAATAAAATTGCTTATTACAAAAAACTGCGTTCCCCCATCACTTATGATTGTTCTAGGTCTCCTAAATGGAGTGAAAATATTCTTTTTTAAGAAGTGAACTATATCTTTTGCATCATTAGTTAGAGGTGTTGCTACTTCAACCCAGTTACTATTTCTTATTACAAAAACGCATTCTACCATCACTTATAATTGTTATAGGTCTCCTAAATGGACTGAAAATATTCTTTTTCAATAAGTGAACTATACCTTTTGCATTATTAGTTTGAAGTGCTACTACTTCAACCCAGTTACTTATAGAATTAATAGCCACTAAAATGTATTGATTCAAGTATGATGTAGGGAAAGGTCCCAGGAAATCAATACCTTAACCATTAAAAATTTCACACATTAAAATATTTTTTAGTGGCATCTCATGTTTTTGAGAGATATTTTTGACCCTATGGCAATTATCACAAAACTTAGCATAGTGAAATCCATCCTTAAATAACGTAGGCCAATAGAAACCACACTCCAACACCTTATATGCAGTTTAAAAATACATCTCCTAATTATTCCATCAGCATATTTCTTGTAAAGAAAAGGATATACCAAAGGTATCTCTAAACATTATAAAAGAATTTTTTTCTTCTGTTGGTATGAGAAATTAAGAGGTATAACATTACAACATAAATAATTTAGTATGTCCACATAATAACGTAAGGTAAGCATGGCTAGCAAATTCTCTTCAGTAAAAATCTCCTTAATGTCTTAGTCTTTTTTTTCCATCACTATTTCATCTAAGCGAGATAAATGATCTCCCACAAAATTTTCTTTTCCTTTTTTGTATCTGATTTCAATGTCGAACTTTTGTAATATGAGAACCCATCGAATCAAATCTGGCTTGGCATTTGGCTTGTACATCAAGTAATTCAAAGTAGAATGATTCATATAGACTATAACCTTTTAAAGCATTAAGTATGAGTGAAACTTGTCCAAAGAAAACATCATAGCTAACATTTCCTTCCCAGTAGTGGTGTAATTCCTTTGAGCATCATTAAGAGTACTACTTGTATAATAAATTGGATGGAAAATTTTTCCATGTCTTTGCCCAAGTGCTACACCAACTGCAAAGTCGCTTGCATCACACATCAATTCGAACAAAAGAGACCAATTAAGTGATACCAAAATAGGTGCACTAGTGAGTTTCTCCTTCAACAATTAAAAAGAATGCATACACTTATCATCAAAGTTAAAAATAGCATCCTTGGTCAATAACTCAGTAAGGAGCTTTGATATCTTATAAAAGTCCTTAATAAAATGCTTGTAGATTCCAATATGTCTAAGAAAACTGCTAATTGCTCTAACTAAATTAGGTGGTGGAAGTTGAGCAATAACTTCTACTTTTGTTGGGTCTACTTTTATACACTTAATAAAGATCTTATGACATAAAACTATGCACTCTTATACCATAAAATAACAATATTACTAGTTCAAGGCTAAGTTCGTCTCCTCACATATTCTATTAACTTTATCCAGATTCTCCAAACATACATAGAATGATGTTCCAAATACTAAAAAGTCATCCATAGAAACTTCAATGAAAGTTTCTATCATGTCTGTAAAAATTACTATCATATAGTAATAGAAAGTGACAGGAGCATTGCATAAGCCAAAAGACATGCATCTATATTTAAAGGTGACATAGGGACAAGTGAATGTTGTCTTTTCCTAATCCTCAATAGCAACAAGAATTTGTAAGTATCGACTATATCCATCTGAAG
>JAOXYD010201340.1:0-21998 GCA_028565735.1 Pinacopodium congolense
GGAGTATCTATCAGATAAGTCTTAGCTTTAGCTTCTTCTTTTTTAAAAGGTACATTATAGTTGTATAATTAGAATAAACAATAACCTTAGTACCCAACAAATAAGATCCAAACTTATCCAAAGCAAAACTACAATAAGAAGCTCTTTTTTAATGGTGGTATAGTTTGCTTAGGTTTTGATCAGAGTCTTGGAGGCATAATATGTAACAAAAGGAGCACACCCTAAACAACTCCAATAGTGTGGTTTATAGAATAGGGGCACTTACTAACTTCTCCTTTAACACATCAAATTCCTTCTTGTACTGCTCATAAAAAAGAAATTCCATGTCCTTCTGAAGTAGCCTACACAATGGCTATGTAACTTTTAAAAAGTCTTAAATGAATCTGTGATAAAACCCTACATGACCAAGAAAAGAGTGAACATTCTACACAAAAACAAGGTAAGGAAAAAAAATATAGAAGATGTATCTTGACTCTATTAAACTCAATCCCTTGACAAAAACCATATGTCCTAAAACAATCTCGTGTTAGACCATAAATGAAACTTTTTGAAAGTAAGAACAAGGATAGTGTCAAGGCATCTTTTATGAACCAAAATGAGGTTATCTAAACACTTAACAAAAGAATCCCCATGCACAGTAAATTCATCCATAAAAACTTTAATGATTTTCCCAAGATAATCAGAAAAATACTTACCATGCATCTCTAAAATGTGACAGGACAGTTGCGCTAAGCTCAATGGAATTTGTTGATACGTGAAGTTTCCATATAGATAGGTGAAGGTCGCCTTCGCTTGGTCATCTAGAGCGATAGCCACCTAGATGTACCCTGAGTAACCATCAAGAAAACAATAATAAGCAAGACAAACCAGGCATTCTGAAATTTGATCAATAAAAGGTAAGGGAAAAATGGTCCTTTCTACCCATGAAGTTGAGTTTGCGGTAATCCACACAAACTCGTCATCTATTTTGCACAAGGGTTGGAACCATCTCTCCACTCTAATCCTTCACCTTTGTGATGTCCGACTTCTTCGAAACCACCTACAATGGACTTACCTACTTACTATTAGAGATGGGATATATGGCACCTACATCAAGCAACTTAATCAACTATTTCTTCACTTTTTGCATCATCAATAGGTTGAGGCGCCTTTTCATTTGACAAATTGGAGTAGCTCCTTCTTCTAGGAAAATTCTGTGAATACATAAAGGGGGACTAATACCTTTAATATCTATAACTCTCCATCTTATTACTATCTTATACTCTTGCAAAACACGTACAAGCTTCTCTTCTTGCTCCTGAGTGAGGTCACTTGCAATGATCTGCAGAAGGGTGTTACTGACTCCTAAATAAATGTACTTGAGATGATCTGGTGGGGGCTTCAACTCCACCTCCAGTGCCTGCATAACAGAAGGTAACAACTAATGAGTACAAATAGGCAATTCTAAAAACTGATGGCCATACCTACCAAGATGCTGAGGACACATCTCAAGAGCCCTTATCACCTCCTTTATGTCCTCCTAAAACTCAAACCTATCTCACCAAAAATCATACATTTCTT
This sequence comes from Pinacopodium congolense, assembly GCA_028565735.1. Taxonomy (NCBI): domain Eukaryota; kingdom Viridiplantae; phylum Streptophyta; class Magnoliopsida; order Malpighiales; family Erythroxylaceae; genus Pinacopodium; species Pinacopodium congolense. The sequence goes on from JAOXYD010201340.1 coordinate 1,561, forward strand.
TCTCCATCAAATTTGTTAAGGTTACCTATAAAGGATCACCTATAGAAAGAAAAGATCACTGATCTACAAATAAGTCAATAATATTTTTAACCTAACTACTAACTCATAATTCGATAGGTGATGCACAAAATCGAAGATGTTGAAGTGGATGACCTCCTCATCAAACTCTATGGTAAAAACCTAACTATGAACTTCAATCTTTGTCCGAGACATCTTTAAGAATAGCTACCCTAACAAAATTGGTGAAGGACTTAAAGAATCCTTATCCTGCATGTCTAACACATAAAAATATTCAAGAAAAACAAGCTCATTAAGCTACACCAAAAAATCCTCTATAACCCCCTTATAGTATGTGTTAGACTGGTCAGGTAATTGAATAATAATACAAGTATCTTTTGTAGAACCAAGATTTAGAGCTTTAAAAATAGAAAGCAGCATAACATTGATTGAAGCTCTTAAATCTAGCATGCATCGTTTGTATCTCGTGTTACCTATCCTACAAGGGATGATAAAAATACTTGGATCCTTGCACTTGAGGGGTAACTTCCTCTATATGACTGCTAACACATTGTCCCCCATATTGATCTTCTCTTCTTCCTTTAACTTCCTCTTATTGGTACACAGATCCTTCAAAAACTTTGCATAGCGTGAGACTTGCTTGATTGCTTCCAATAGAGATATGTTGACTTCCACCTTGTAAAATACCTCCAATACCTCTTTCTACTTCTCATATTGCTTATTCTTGGCTAACTTACAAGGAAATGGAACATGAAGTGGATCAGTAGCAATAAGGTGTGAGATACTAACCTTAGGAGGATTGCCTTCCTCCTTCTTTGATGGCATGATTTCTTCTTCTTCTTCTTTACCCTTCCTCTTCATTGGCCCTTCTACCTCCTTGCCACTCCTCAAAGTAATGGCACAAGCATCTTCTTTTAGGTTCTTCTCAAGTTAACTAGGAAACCTTGTGGAACTCTGAACATGTAACTTCCCCACTACATCAACCAACTGACTCGCATAGTTTTCTAAGTTCTTTAGTCCACTCCTCGCTTCCAATTAGAATTAAAAAGTGTTAGTAGTTAATCTCTTAAAAATTTCCTCTAAGGACATATCTTCTACTGGTTGTTGTGGTGGTGGAGCCAATTGCCTTAGTTGAAACTATGGTTGGTTCTGATGAAAACCTGATGGTGCATAGAATCCTTACTATTGTGGCTACTGCTAATTAATAGGTAGGCAAACATTAAAGCTACTACCTTACTGTGGGTTCCTGTACCTGAAGTTGGGATGATCCTTCCATTCTGAATTGTAGATGGGAGTGAAAGGATCATACCACTGTTGTTATCCTCAGAACCCTCCAATTGCATTGACCTATTATTAATCCTATAAAGTGGGGCAAGCATCAGTAGTATGATTAGCTAAGGCACAAATATCACTTTCCTTGGTAGGTACCTCACCTATCACTACTTATTGTACTAAGGAGGTCAAGTTGGATACTTGCTACTCTAACTTGAAAATGGATACCTCCTTCACCTGCTTTGTTAAGGAGGAAGCACTAATACGGTTCCCCCAATACTGAGAGTTAACCATCATTGTTGCTATCAAGTTCTTCGTATCCTCCAGCATCATATTAACCAAAGCTTCACCACTCATGGCAGTGATCATATATTCCTATCTAAAGGAAGCAAACCCTTATAGAAATATTGAATTAATAACTATTCACTTATCTGGTAGTTTAGACAGTTGTTACAGAGCTTCTTGAAGCACTTCTAGTACTCGTGCAATTACTCCCTTATGTCCTGGAGAATGCCACGAATCTCCTTTCTAATGTTAGTGGCTCTCGAAGTAGGGAAATACTTCTCTAAGAATTACTGATGCATCTACTCCCAGATGATGACTAATCCGGTAGGAAAATCATAAAGCCACTCCTTGGCCGCTTCTGCTAAGGCAAAGGGATATGCCTCAGCTTAAGTTGCTTCACTGTGATTCCTGCTAGCTTCATACATGAACATACTATATGGAACTCCTTCAAGAATTTTTTCGAGTCAGTGATATAGTCTGATCCCAATGAGCTAGTATCTGAAAAACCTGTAAAAGTAGGTAATGCATCGATTAGTCCAGGTTTAATCTCAACTTTCAGCTCATCATCTAGATAATCAATACAAAGCAAGTTAGGGTTAAAAGTAAGACCTGCAACCTCCTTTAAGGTACACTAATGAGGCGCCATGTTCTCTTCGGTTTCTTCTTCCTTTGTAGACTCTTCTAAACTATCTTCAATTCCCCCTTTAAAGGATCAATAACTACCACATTCAAGAATAGGAGTATGGTAAGTTTGCTTGCTTTTACCAAACTTGGTATGACTTGCAATAGGAGAAAAAGATAAAGGATTAAGTAGAGAAAATATGGAACCTCTATTTTCCTTAGTAAATTTCCACAAACGAATGTGTTTGGAAGAACTGTAAGACATGCAAATCAAATGGAAAAGCTATAAAATATCAACAAAAACAAAAAGAAAAACAACATAAGAAACAACAAATAACACATGCCAGCTCCCCGATGATGATGCCAAAAATTTGATAGCTCGTCACTAAACTATCAAATAATTATTCCTCACTATACCTCACTATTAAGGTTGCATTACAAAGAGCTAGTTGCTATTACTATTTCAAATGTTGAAAATAAAAGAAAACAAAAACTCCTGAAACAATGAGAATTAAATAAACAAAGTTGCCCAAAAATAGCTAAAAAGCAAACATAATGCAAGCGACAATAAACTAGTAGCAATATCAAAGAAATGAGATAAAGGCATTATTAGGATTCTAGGACAATTATTGATCCTCAAACCTAAGTAAATGGTAATTTGGCCACGATGCTAGCCTATAGGTTTAAAAAAACTCTCAAACCTTTAGTCCCTCTGAAGTAGGTGAATCTAACAAGCTCTAGAAACACCCCTAACTCTGCTATAACCTTAAACAAGCTCTCTAAGTTTAATAACAAAGAAGATTTAGGCACTAAGGAATGAATAACTTAGGCCACCTACTCACAAGCTCGGAAGGTGTAACATGAAGGAATGGGACCCTAGAAAAGTTGGTTAAGTTTGCCTACAAATCCAACTAGTCTATTGCTACTTTTATAATTCACTATAGACTATTACGTATCACATGCTCAAACTTAACATTCGGATTAGGAAATTACCTAAAGGGTAATCAAACCTATAGGTAATTTCTAATCTTTAACATTAAAACTAGGTCCCATACTAACCTAAGCCTAAAAGCACTACTTCAATACATACTCAACTTTGTTCTCTCATGTATCATCCCTTCATCCCTCCAATACTTTCAAACCCTTAAAAAAAATAGCTAAAAATACTCAAATGAATCAAAATTTGCATTAAATGAACAAATCCCATGTTTAATATAATGAAATTAAAGCTGAAAATTATAAACCAAGCACTGAAAAATTAGAATTTCACTCTAATCTAAGAAAAGTCCAAGACTTTTCTTCGTAAATTCAAGTTATATCCAACTAAAACACAAAATCCAAACACCAACATAAAAATAAAACACACTAAATAAGAACAAAAACTGAAATTACATGATAGAAATTAAATAAAAGAAAAGACAATTAATAAAGCTATGCGAACAAAAAAAGAACCAAATAACAAATACGAAAAGTTGGGTAGAAGGTATTATCGAGATTCATGTATTACAATTGATCATTGAAATTCTAAAGATTGTGTTATGACTAAGATGCTAGCCTATAGACACAAACAAGCTCTTGCATCCTAAGTTCCTCCATTTTTAGATAAATCTTATACGATAAAAAACTTACCCTTAATCAAGTGACAACATAGAGCAAGCTCTCTAGATTTAGTGGCATGATAGCATTAAGAACTAGGGAATGACTAACTAAGGCCATGATCTCACAAGTTCAGATTAAGTAGCCGTAAAAATTAGGATCCTAGGTTAATTGACTAAGTTTACCCATAAATTCAATTAACCTATTGCTACTTATAGATTTCGTTAATAACAATTATGGATTAAGGGTTAAATCCTAGAAATTGAACTAGAAATTAAATTTAGGGGAATCAATCCTCTCAATAATCCTGAATCCATGGCATTTACTCATAATTTCAAGGCAATCCTAGAATAATTCACAATGCTCATTAATGACCCACTTAATTTTCATAATTCTAACCCATTAATCCATCAAATATCTTCAAAACTAATTAAAACTAAACTAACACAATTTGAAATTAATAAGAACAATGGAAAAAACATAGAAATCATAAAAGAAACAAGAGAATCAAAGTTGTAAAATAGGAAAACCATAATATATTAACATAAAACAAAATTTTAACAACTATTCAATAAAACCCAAAAGAATAGACAAGAGAATAAACGAAAATCACTAAAAAATAGTATAAATAATAGTAACAGAAATTATCTAACACCTAATACATTAATCTAAGGATAGAACATGAAATGAGAAGAAAAGATAATGGAAACAACACCAAAACATAAGGAAAATGTAAAGCAAATGGAGTTTGCCCATAGAGGGAACAAAATTGTTAAAAATCCTCTCATCTTATGCTTATATAGGTCTCATTTAAGGTTTAGAACATTTTGGAAAGTGAAAATTAGAAGTTGCCCTTATTTTGTTTTTCACTTCCAAGATGTTAAATGGTGGTTACTAGGGATTAAAACAGAGAAATTTGATTGGGGTCATTTAAGTCCCAAATTTTGACAACTTCTTCCCTTCTTTGCATTTTCTGCTCTAACTCCTTCTATACATCTCTAATGAAATTTGGTATGTAGGCTCCTCACATGATGCTCTTCTACCCCACAAAATTTCAAAACAATCTAAACTGTAAAAGTGCACCTAATGCATTACCAAGTCACCTATACAAAAATTGATGCTCAACTGAACTTGTCTTGTTCTTTTCTTTATCCACTATTCATGTCTTGTCATATAACCTTCAAATTTTTGGAACTTCATAACATGATTCTATCTTTAAATTGATTTTACATCTCTTTTAGTTCCAACTATGCTCCAATTCTACTCCAAACTTAGGCATTTCAAGTTGTATTTGTGTCCTAAAGTCAAATTTATATGTAAACTTAAGAGTAACACAAGTCAAGCATTTAAAAATCAAAATAAAGATGAATTCAAATTGAAATGCATATTAAAATACTATAAAATGCATCCCTATCATGGATGATATTATTTTTGGTGCTACTAACGAATATTTGTACCAAGATTTTGCTAAGTATATGAGTGGGGAGATCGAAATGAGCATGATAGGATTTTTTTTTTCTCGAACTCCAAATCAAGAAAATGAAGAATGGTATCTTCATCAATCATGCCAAGTATACAAAGGTTCTTCTTAAATGTTTTGGCATCAATGAAGCAAAACCATTGGGCACTCCAATAAGTACATCACAAAGTTGAACAAAGATGGAGATGGTAAGGAAGTGGATGTTAAACAATATAGAGGTATAATTGGAAGTTTGCTTTATTTAACTGTAAGTAGGCCTGATATCATGTTTAGTGTGTGTTTGTATACTAGATTTTAAGCATCTCCTAGGGAATCTCATTTATTATTCAAATGCATTCTTAGATACTTATGTGAAAGCATTTAGGACTTCGATATCCTAAAAATACATTTTTAGAATTAGTTGGTTATTCAAATATTGATTATACGGGTAGTTTGTTAGATTGAAAAATTACATATGGTGCATGTCAATTCTTAGGTAATGCATTAGCTTTATGGTTTTGTCGAAAATTTTTTTGTTGCATTGTCTACAGAGGAAGCGGAATATATAGTCATTAGAAGTTGTTGTGCACAAGTTGTATAGCTTAAACAACAATGGAGAGATTATGGTCTAGAACTTTCTAAAGTACCCATTAGATATGATAATACTAAAGCCATTATTTAACAAAAAATCATATTCAGCATTCTAGGACAAAGCATATAGAAATAAGATATCATTTCAATAGAAATAATATTCAAAATGGTGTGGGTGACATAAATCTTGAATGTGTATCAATTAACTGATATTTTACTAAACTTATGTGTGAGGATATATTTTGCATGATTAGGAGAGAGCTGGGTATAACTGATGGTGCTTCTTTATAACTTATTATGTATTGCCACATAGATTTATTGTTTAAGTATGTTAATCTTTGTGTTTTTAACATGTTTAAATGTTTAATCTTATTTTTTTTATGATTCTAAAAAGAGGGAGAGAATGATTGTGATATAGTTTATTTTATAATGGGGAAGTAGCATTCTTTTTTTCCTTTTCTTTTAATACTTTTCAAATCTTATTATAACGTATGAACTTAGGGGGAGTTGGTGATTTCCAATTGAGTTTTTTTTTATTTGAATAAATCATTGTATGATTTTGATGAATTTAGAGGGAATTAAACTTTTTCAAGGATATAGTACTTTTAAATTTTTGTGAAGTGAATTGGGTTGTTGGGATAATTTTTGAACTTGCTACTATGGTTTTGATAAGTTGAAATTAAGTATTCATATGATTTTGAGTATGCTTAAATTTCTTTTTGATTATATATGTTTATTATATCATATGGTTTTGCCATTAACAAAAAGGGGGAGATTAATAAACTAAAGGAGGTCCACCTTATTTTGATGTTAACAAAACACTAAATGAACTAATGTTTTAATGTGATTGAAGCATTGAAAAATAGGTTTTAAGCTTGGAATGCTAAAGAAGATTTTAAGGAGTCTTGGAGTTAAATTGAAGTTCATGAAATGAATTGATCAAGACTCAAGGTTTTTGGATGCGTTAAGATAAAATTCATATAGGTTTGATTTATAGTTTTTATTGTAAGTTTTATTTAAGTTTTTTTTTAGTGTTTAAGGAGGCTTACTAAATGCATAACTCATTCATAATTTAAAATATGCATATAAATTGCATAATTAAGAGGAATCTTGTGTGAAATGTTTTAATATTAAAAATGTGTTGGGAAGGTTTTGAATATTTTTATGAGTTTAAAAAGTGTATAAAAGTGTGCACAACCAACCGTTTAGTATACGTTCTCAATAGTTAAATAGCAGGGATTCAACTGCGCTATTTAAGTCTCAGGAACCACCGTTTATGAGCGTAAATCACGCTCATTAGATTTACTTTAACGATAACTCATTTTTAATGCATTAGAATGTTGTATAACTATAGTAAACAGCTAGTTTGACATCCTAGGACTATAAATAGGTGGTCTAACACTCATTTTAATTAACTGAGTGTCTAAAAAGTGATCAACAATTGTTTAAAATCATTGTTAAGCTATTTGTTGATCTTGTTTTGTTAGTATCTTTTATATGAATTTTTGCATTCATTTTAAGTTGTTATGAGCCTCCCAAATACACTAGAGAGTACTAAGTGAGATTAAATTTCAAGTGTTTTTTTTTTTGAGTGATTTTTCTTGAGAAAGATTATTCCTTAGCCTTGCAAAGGTAGTGAAAACACTTACCTTAAGCCTTCAAAAAGGTGGGTGTAATCCGACTTTGTATCTTGATTATTTTGATATTGAAAAAAATCTCAACAATGGTGTTGGAAACTAGACGTACGAGCAAGTAGATTGCTCTGAATTAGAATAAATTGATGATGTCCTTCTTTTCTTACTCTCTTTAATTTTTATGCAATTTTAATTGTTTTTAATTTGATTCCTTGATAAAAAAAATTATGTTTGCTTTATTATTCAATTAATCTATGCATAAGTATATTCACATTAATTTTGTTTAGTGAACCTTTTAATTCATAGTGTATTCTATGCAATTATTTTTTATTTTTTGCAATTAAATTTTTGCAAAGTGTTAAATATTTTCAAGTGATCTTAGAATTTTTCATAGAATTTTTAAGAACATAATTCACCTCTCCCCTCTCTTAGATGCCATTCAAATCGAATAATTTATATTTAATGTTGTGTATATGTAAGTATTAAAGTTGAATAAAGACCTGCATGAGCAAGTTCTATTGGCTTTATATGCTTGTGTCATTATTTATCTATCAAGACATGTAAAAGCCTCTATGTTCAAGTTAAGTAAATATTAATATTTTAAAAATTGGATCGAACATCAAACTGTAAATAAAAGAGGTTTAAATTTTAAAGGTTCAATCACTATTAAATCATTATAAAATGGATACAAAACCGGTATAAAGGAATAAGAAATATAAGTTATGAAAATAAGTATAAATATAATATAAGAATCAAATGTATAAGTAAACTAGAAACAAAATGCTATCTACTAACATGCAATTAATTAATAATAATTCTATTTAAAATTAAATTTAATAAAAAAATTTAAAATAATAGTAACAATTAAAATTGTGTTTTTAAATAAGGTTGTGATGAATCATTAAGAATTCTAAATTGTCCAATGTAAAAAGTCGTAAACCACACTTTTATCCAAAGTACTTACATCAATATTTTATATTACATTTGTATTTTCTTTATAAACTATTGAAATAGTGTAATTTGACATTAATCCATCATAAACTATGCAAGTCACTAGGGGAACATTGAAAGAAATATTGTTATTGAGTTTTGAAATGAGGTCACCAAGTCCTACAATGTGGTTTCTAAGTACTATAGACTCGTAGATTGCCATAGGATCTAAATTAGTAATGTAACAACCATCTATAATGAACCCAAAGCAAAAGTCTAGCAAGTCATCCATGGATTTTGGTGATAGAAACTTTAAATAAAGATAAATAACAAGATTCAATAACTTTGAAGCATGAATAAATAATATAATTATAAAAATACATGTTAAAGGTCATGAAAGTTGATTGAAAGCTATGAATTTTTTATAGATTACTACAACACAATTGGGGTGCATTGAATTGAGTTCACTAATTTCTATCACACCCTACTGCAACACTGCCTTCTTGTAACGATAGGCAAGAATGAACACATAAGAATATCTCAATTAGGTTAAAATAAACACATTATAATGGACTTCGACCATTATTTTTTATTGCATATTTCATTATATTTTTACTTAGTTGATGACTGAATTACACCAATATAGAACTATTATTGTTAATTTCAAGTGTATGTTGGTGTTAGAGTAAGTTGTGGAGATTTAGACTCAATTGGAACTTGTTTTGGAGTATAAAAAGGACTTAGACATTTATTTCTTAAAGCTGTGCATATATGACGGTTTAGTTTCACATACGATAGTCAAACAAGAAGAGGTTAGTCTATTGAATGGCAAGGATCAGTCGATTGAATGAAGAAATAAGGAAGGTCGATCAACAAAAGCGACACTAGTTGACCAAACTAATCATTTGGAAGAATCGGTCGACCGCATAGAAGAATTGACTGACCGAATGAAGTAAATAAAGAGGTTTCAGTAGACCAAATGAACTTAGGTCGACCGAACAGGTAAATTAGTGAAAGTCGGCCAATCAAGTATAGGGGCTCCAGCTTTATTCTCTCCCAATTTACTCTCTAAATACAACTTTTTGATCAAAATCAGCTCCAAAATTGAACAAAACGACAATGAATCACTTTAAAACCCTAGGCAGCCTTGAGACAAGTATAAAAGGCTTCCAAAAACATAAAAATAGGATATTCGATAGATTAGAGGAGAGAAGAGTCGGCCATAAGAAATTGTTAGCTTCCTTAGGCATTTTTGTTCCTTTTTTTTTTTGGGTTTTATATAGTTTTTGTTTTTTTTTCATTTCATCTAGTATTTGCTAGTGGATTGGAGTTTCTAAGAGCTTGCAGGTGGATCTAAAGCTAGGAATTCAACCAATTTTGACCATTTATTGGTTGTATTCCTTCCCTTTTTTATCTATTCTGTATTAACTCTTACTTTTATCAATAGATATATGTTTATTTGGTTTATTATTATTTCTATTGATAATTATACGTGCTTAAATGCCTAGTCAGAGTTAGGATTTGAATGGGTTTGTGTTCGTTGGAGGAATTTTACCTAGTTAAGGTGCTTAATATATAATCTTACTTTTATTGGCCATCTTAGTAGGATTTTTAGATGATCAGAGGACCCTAACCATAGACTGCTGATTATTGGAAGATTAATTAGGTAACACAATTGAATTTAGGTGTTGAACTGGTCTTAGAGTCTTTTATGAGGGATCTTAGGATTAATGAACTTAATTTTAGGCGTCTTGAAATTAAAGCCTTCTATTCCAGTTTATTGGTTGGACCAAAATAGATGGATTGAGTTTAGAAGAGAAAAGATGTTTTCATGACCATTGGTTGTGTCTTACTTTAGTGACGTAATCCCTTTTGAGTTTTCCATATAATTTGACATCGATTGACCTAGTGTTATGCTTAGATTCCTAGGGAGAACGATATTTGTTTTCTTACCGTTTTATACTACTTATTGATAAGGTGCGCTTGCCTTTGGTTGGTCTAGGATTAAATTGATTAAAATTATAAGTTATTTAGACCGCAACTCATACAAATACTAAACATGAATGCATATGCATAAAGTGAGCCCTTTCAACTTATGGTAAGACCAAAGAGAAGACTTACATAAGTACTCATTCATACCAACCTATCAAATTCTATTCTTGAACTTAATCTTCTATTTTCAATCTTCAAGTTCATTCCCAATGCTTTTCTTGTGCATCATCCTTCATAAACTCTAAGCGAACTCTTTAACTTTAGGACTTCACATTCATGTACTTTATGTCTTCACCATATACTTCAAGACTTGTTTCTTCAAACATATCTTAATAAATTCCACAGATATATTAGTAGAAAGCACTTCGTCATCATCAAAACAAAGGTGGAACCAACCTTTGGTTCAATAAAAAAAAAGTGATTTATAACTTAAATTTTTAATGAATAAGATGTGTTATTCCTTTCTTAGATGTGAATTCACTTCAAATTTAATTCGTTTTCTCTTAAAATACATTGTAGTCTCCTCGCATTTCAACTCATACTTCATCCTTAAATTCATGGTCAATCTATGATTAAACATTTAAAAGGAATTACCATATTCTTTGAGAAAATTTTATGTTGTTAAAACTTTACTGTTATTATTTTATGCTTGAAGCAACCATTAAAGGTCACTGCTTTATTATTGACAAGAAAAGTGAGGTGCTTGGAATGTTAAACATCCATTAATTAGAAGCATAAAAGATTATAAGGAAATCTCCTGCATCTTGCACACTAGTGAAAGCCATTATTAATATAAGCAACATTGAAGATGAAAGACCCAAAGATGGATCTATATCAACACCACACTGAATCTTCAATAACAACCTTCCAGACAACAGACTTTCCCACATCTCAAATATGGTACCTGCTCAATGAAGTAACAACAGAAACAATCTAACGTATATTAAATAGTTAGAACTTGTTAAATGTAGCATGACCATTCACAATATGGAAAAAAACTGTTGTTGAAGTAGAAGGTGTTAGATACTATAATAAGAGTGAAACTTACATGATTCTTACTAGCCTAAGGATAAACTAGCTCCTTTGTGAGTTTCATACGAGCTCTTACTATAGCACTTGCAGATATGGCTATGAATGCCACCACAAGTAGCCATGTGAGAGCAATCAACAAAGCGACCTTCCTCACCATCTCTTCTTACATGGACTTAAGTACGGTATTAACTAGTTGATGGGCACTAGCCTGACTAAAAATTATATAAACAACTTGTCAATATAAAAATGGTAAATATAACAAGTATCTTTATCTCTTAACCTTCATATCTAGAGTGCTGAGCTAAAGTCATTCCTAGCATGACATGTGAGTCTAGTCTTCATGTGCAATTATATGGTTTCTTTAGATACATATGGTTGCCAGTGTTGACTTCTTAGTTGAATGTTCCGACCAAGGTCTTTTTTTATTCTAATTATAATGTTAGGGTGGCTTCGGTACAACTTTTAGCGGTGGTTCCTCCTACCCTCTCCCCCCCAACATGAGGAGGTATTTTTGTAATTTCATAACTTCTCTTGTTCTTTTTTTAATGATAGTTGCACAAGTTATTATGGGGAAATGAAACTAAATATTTTGAAGGACCTAACTAGCCTGGCCCCCTCCCCTCTGTATTAGAGGGGAGCTACATGGGGGGTTAGGAGGAGCCTGACTCCTTAGTTTTTCCATATTTTGAATTCTTCCTGTGGTAGCATGCAATTAATAGAGCCCCAAGTTATAATAGGCGTTCGTCTTTTTATGTAGCAATAATGCAAAAAAGTCCACATATGTAGAACTTTAACAATCCCCAAGTCGATTCTTTTCCCATGGAGACCAATGTTAAGAGTTCATTTGGTATTATTGTTGGATGTGATTTTTTGTTGCAGTTTTTATATTTTTGTATTAATTTTTGTGTTTTTTTAATTTCTGTATTTTTTCAGTTTCTGTATTACTTTAATGTGTTTCTTTTTCAGTTTTTGTACTTTTTTTATTTCTATATTTAGAAAAACAAGAAACCAAAATAGGAAACCAAAGTTATACAAAACAAGCCCTAAGTTTACAATATCATATGCATTTTTTTCACAATTTTTTTATGGTAACTTAAAATCTCTTGTTTATATAATATGAGTATACGTTCACATAAGTTGCATATAATTTATTACAAGGTTTTTTGTATTAAAAGAGTACAAAGGAGCACGTCAACTTGTATGTTAAAGTTAATAAAAAATTATTCTTTCATTATTTTTACTGAATATAGGAATTTCTTTTTTTTTCTTGTGAATCAAATTACGAAGCAATTCAAGGTATTAGGTCAATGAGAACTATTAAATGTCCATTTAAATCATCTATGGGATCATTGCTACATCTTGTAAAACCCTATGTAATCTTATTCCATAGGATTATCTCATCTAGAGATCATATAGAATTGGTTCTCTATTAGAGTTTATGCTCTCTCTTGAAACATCAAGTTAAGGATTCTTTAAGTTCAAATTAAAGAATGTAACAAGTTTATCATATTATCAATAAGAAATTGTAGTTGCATTATGCTTGAAAAAGTTATCAAGATTTTTGTATATATTTTTGAACTTTATATCTATGTTTTAATACTTTTGTGAACATTATGATCAAATCAATAGATCACTGAACATATAAATTAGGTAATTTGATGTTAGAAATGAAGATTATGGACAAATGGAGCTAGTGTGAAGCTAAATTTGAAGAAATAAATCCTGATAACAATGATGCTCTAATAGAACAATTTATGTTTGGAGTTGGTTCTAATGTCGCTTGTACCCAAAATTATATGAAGTTATTTTTTGAAACAAAATTGGAATGTAGTAAAAGAAGAAAGGATTGTTTCCACAAGGAGTACTGGTGTCACTTATCAGTACTTACAATTAAAATAATAAATCAGGGGGATAAGGTTTGGAATAAAAGAAAACTAATAATTAAAACCACAATAGCAAGTTAAATAACTAATGAGAAATCTAACAACTAAATTGAAAGAAATCAATTAAAAAAACCTTGATCGTAGGTCTCCTTCAACTTTGGAAAGGAAATTAATTCAATAAACCTTGATCTTATATCACCTCTACCTTTGAAAACTTTGATTGATAATTAACATAAAAGATCATCAATTTGTTATTCAAATATTCATTGTGGAACTTTAATTCATGATTTTCCTTAAGAGTAGTTAATCTTTACTACGGAATTTAATTAACCATAACTATTCAAATAACCCTAGATACAATCTAAGATTTAATTAAACGGCAACATTAAAAACTAAAAAAACAATAAAGGTAGATAACACAAATTCAAACAATTGCATTTAAACTAGTTAAACTTTTTCTTAGGAAATAATAATTCATAATATAATAGATTATTAAATCTTAGTTTTTAATTTGATTAGAGAGATTGAACAATTACGAACCTAGCATCTATTATAGTTATAGGTCATAATAATCAATAAACTAGTTACACACCTACCAGTTAATTGAAACAATCATAGATGCAAAACAAAAGAAATTCTAATACTTGAACAAACAAATTAAATAACATTAAAAATAATAACTCTCACAAGTCATAAGGTTCCAAAGGTTTCAGATCCCTTCATCTAAAAAGAAAAGTTTAGCCACTAAAGGCTATGGAGGAGAGAGGGATAAGAAGGAAAAGAAAGTTGATTTTTCTAACCATAAAAAAATAAATGTGACAGCTCTCAATTATATAAAAACCTAATATAAGTCTTAACCTAACTAAGAGTAGGTTCGATAATTAGAATTCGAGTTTTAGTCTTTATAGCTACTGCACATGCCCACGCCTAATCTATCCTAAGCCTCTTCATCTAGAACATTTTTCATCTTCCCAAGCTTGACTTTCCTTGATTAACTTTTCCTCTTTTAAGATCAATTTAAGCTTAAAACATCCTTAAGTAATCCTAATAAAAGAAAGCATGAATCCCATTAGATTAAACATTAACTTACATATAAAAAGGAAATTTTAACCATCAAAATTACAACAAATATAAGTTCTATGAACTTTCCCACACTTAAACATTGCTTATTCTTAAGTAATTATTTTAGATAACCACTAAAAAAATATTACAATGGAAGTAAAAAAATTAAACAGATATTTTAATACAAGACAATGCAATTAATAGTAATCAACATCTCACAACTCAATTTTGATTATAACTTAACTCTTATGATCACATGGTATAGTAAATCAACCCTTGATATATAATATTAAGCTTTAATTTTAATTTACAGTGATAATTATGAAAAATTGTTCTAGGATAATTTGATAGGTGCATTTTATGCTCTATCCTATGTGGCAAGTGCATTTTATACTCGATCTTATCTTGAATAATAATTTGGAAAGTGCATTTTAAACTTCATCTTGCCTTATACATCACAATCAATTTATTTATTTTTATTATTTTTCTTTCTTCTCTCCATTAAACAAAAAATATTAAATTTAGCAATTCTTTAATAAAATTTTCAAAATTTAAGCACCCTATGGCAAGCTTTCTTAAAAATCTATAAAAAGTTTTCTTGAAACTCAGTACAATGTACAGTGGTTAATTTTACATATGCAATTCATATAATTATATTTAAAAAAAGCTATAACCAATCATAAATTATTCAACATCAATCATGTTAATCACACCAATGTATTAAAGTATACTAATTAATAATCAACTAACCATTAGAGGAATTCTAAAGCAAGATATCTAAAGCAATCACTATTAGAACTCGTAATCATTCAAGTTGAAAAAATTTAACTTGATTTTTTTTAAATTAAAAAAATCACAAAAATCATAATAAAATTATAGTAAAATATCTAATCCCCTACCCATACTTAATCAAAATATTTTCCTCAATGTTTTCACAATAAAGTATAATAAGGACATGTACATATAAAAGAAGGAATTCAAGACTTCCCTGAATTGATGCTAAAAAAGGGGGGTGAAATCAGATATATGTAGTGGGCGGATGAACGGGTAAGAATGAACTATCGAGGAAAAATTGCACTTAAAATATATGAAAACACATCACTATGGGTTGTTATTCATCTTTTGCCTTTATGTAGATACTCAACATCTTTTAAATCTGGGCACAACATTGACTTATTGACTACCGTTGATATTATGTTTTCATGTTAAAGTAAAATGGTGGGAAGGTTAAGGTTAACAACACCATTGTCTCCCACCATTGGTATTTTGTCTTTTCTAGGCATGATAATAGTGCTCTCCATTGAGATCAACAAACCATTTTAGGTCATTGTTGATATTATATATAAATTTTCTATTTCCTTATGACTTAAATGGTGCTTCTTGCTAGGCACAATAGCGCCATTATTAGTCACAATTTTCTTTCTGAATTTTTATGGCCAAAATTACCTCATCGACTAAACCTAGAAATTACTTAACCTAAGTCGTTAAAATACATATTAAGAATAAAGAAAGATAAAAATGAAATAATGAAAGAGTTAAAAATAAGAACAACAAAATAATAAACCAAAGTTACCTCTTACGAAGCACCTTTGTTTAACGTCTTTGACTAGACTTGATGCATCTATTCATCTTATCAATCAAGTTTTTATGGTAGATTTAACTCTAGCTTATATTTTTATAAGATAAAAGGTAAGAGTATTTTATCAGTCAATAGAAGTCCACTACAAGATACATTACCTACTAGTTTCAAAGTTAGGCTTCGCTTTCATTAAACTCCTCTGCAATCTTCTGTAAATTAAGATGCAATGAGAGTTCATTGTTTTCTTCTTCAAGATGCTTATGGAAAACGACTTCTAATACATCTTTTCTATCTAACTTAAAAGCATCCTATTATAACAAATCAATAACATCAATAAAATAAATAGGAATTATCATCAAGGTGTTTCTTATTATCATAAAAATCAAACGAACACATCACTCTCAAAGTCCATGTTATCCATAACTATTTTTTTTCTTGATCGATTTTAAAAATAGTCTTGCTAGTGAAACAGGGGTTGTATGTTCCCTTTTGCTCATGACAAATATACAAAACTTAGAAGGAAAAGTTAATTTGTCAACTTGAACTATAACACATTCAAAAAAATCTTATGAAATACATTATACCCCTCAACCAACTAAAGAATTGCACCAATTTTCTTTGACGATCCTAGATTTAAAGAAACTTAAAAAGAAAAAGACAAAATATTAACAAATGCTCTTAAATCTATTAATACTTTCTTAATCTGTATGCCACCTATAGAACGTAAGATAGAGAATGCCCTTACATCTTTTCACTTTTCAAGTAAAGTTTTTTTAATAATAAAAGATACATTCTCCCATATACTTATTTTCTCATACCTACTGAGTTCTTATTTTCTGTTCAAAGCATATAGTTCTTCAAAAAATTTAGCATTATAAAGTTTTTTCTTTATGGCATCAAAAAATGAAACATTTAATATATACTCTCTCAAGGTTTCATATAAATTTAAATTTCATTCATATTTAAGTTTTTTTATAAAATATTTAGGAAAGGGTAAAACAAGTTTATATGTATTTACAGGAGAAGACATACCTGATGATATACTAGCTCCTGAAGGCTTGTTCTCTAAAGGTTCTTTATTTCCTTCTTCCTCTTATTGTGTAAGTGTAGGGATATCCTTGGCTAGTGGATTTAATGAGTGATATTACACTTATATTTTCCTTTAGATTTACCAAAATTTAATATGGCAACCTACTTGATCTTTTTTTATGGCAATTGCCATCTGAATCATTTAGCTCTTTAGATTCTATATGTTAGCTCATGTCTCTTTCTGAAATTTAACAAAGTTAATGGCTAAGGTCTTAACTATGCCTTCAAAAGGCGTACTGAAGTTTTTGCTTTAATTCTATTATTGTGGTCTAAGGGTTATGACTATTAGTATATCTCGAACTTATGTGGAGAATGATACATTTATGCATTACCATATCAAAAGTTTAAATAGTCCTTCCAATCAGGATTATATATATTCAAATATAGACCATAATTCCTTTTCAATTGACTTAGGAATCCACTTATTACATTTAGTTGCTCATAGGACTCCTCATGTAGAGTTAGTCATGCATCAAATGAGTACCTCGCCACTAAAAAATAACACACACCTTTGTAGCTTTCATTTTTTCTATAGATACTTGACAAACAAAAGAAGTTAAATCGACACTTCTTTTCTTAAAAGAAGAGACATTTACCTCATTAAGTTGCTTGTAAGTTTGATATGCTTTGGTCCCAAATTATTAGGAATTAGATACCATATTGGCTATTATATTTCTACCTAACTCAGTTATCTCATCAACTAATGCTCATTCGCTTGCTACATTTATTATATATCTGTCAGTTGATAAAATTCATACATAAAAGTATTGTATGAGAAGTTAATCATCTATTTAGTAATGAGGGCAACTGGCATACAACTTCTTAAAATGCTTCTAGTATTTATATAAGGATTTTCCACTGTGTTGCCTTATCTGCATATGTCCTTTCTAATGTTGGTATTTAGATGTAGGGCAAAACCTATTTAAAACTAATTTCTTCGTCTAATTCCATATAATAATACTCCTAAGAGGCAGGTAGTAGAACCAGTCTTGAGCATAATATTTCATGGAAAATGAGAAAGCACTATACTTTATTTATTCTTTTATAACTCCATTAGGTTTCATCCCCATACACGGTACATAAAACTCCTTTAAATGCTTGTGTGGATTCTCACTTGCAAAACCATGAAAAATAGGTAAGAGATGTAGTAGTCTATATTTCAATTTAAAGGTAATCTTAGCATCAAAGTTAGAGGAATTGATGTAATATGGTTGTCAGTTTCAATACGGGGTTACTAGCTTCCTTAAGATTATATTTTTAGCCATTGTCTCTTCTTTAATTTCACAAGCTAAGGTAAATTGATGACTTCTTTTTCTCGTTTCCTTCCTTATTCTCTTTGCAATTTTCTCAATCTCTAAATCAAATTGCAAATTTCTTTTCTTTTGACAATCTGGTAACAAATACACATAATTAGAATTCTCTAATAGTGGCACTAAAATTTTAGTCGTTGATAGGGTTGAATTATGTGATATTTTTATATATATTTCAATATGAATTCAACTCTATTTTATTTTCTAAATGCTCATTTTGTATTCATATTATGTTTTAATGCAGATTTAATTGTTAGACACAAATTTATATAGAAAAGAAGAAAATTAGAAATAATTTTAAGCAAAGAAGAGGAGGCTTGCAATTGTAACACGAGCACAATGTTGGTTCTGAATGTTTAATAATGAGCGCTCCAAAACAGCATCACCAATGAAGACATATGGCAGGAGCTCATCAATGCATGCTCACTCTTTTAAGGGTACAAAAAAACAAAGTTTAAAGAGGTTTTAAAAGGAAAAGTTTAGATAGGTGGTAGGACTGGGATTTAATTTTGCATTAAGGGCACGAAGCCCTAGAGAAATCTTGGAAAAAAGAATGTTGGCAGCTGCTAACAAAAAAAAAGAATAGATATCTAAGAGTTTTGCTAGACAAAGCAGGTGAGACGCCATCAACCAAGATAGGTGTGGGCATTTTTTGTCTTGTTCTCAATACTTGGGAATGAACTTTCCTGAAGGGAGACACACGACTTCAACTTTGGAGCTCCATGGTCAAAGGATTTCGACATAAAGTTTTTTTAAAAGAAGCCAAAAGCTTAGCCTGAAGAGAGAGTGGCGGCACAAAGAAATTTGTCTCTTGGTGTGGGACTTGGTCAAGAACAAACGGCTTGGAGACCTTTAGCCAATGGTGGAGCCGAAAGCATAAAAAAGAATGTAGAGGAGCTTTCCCCTCAATCAATAATTGCGGTTCACACATGCATTGAATTCTTTCTTGACTTTGTTTTCATTTTGCCATTTTTGGTTCTTCATTTTACCATAACTTAATGTGTTGTTTTCAATTTAATTATTTTACATCTATATTGTCTGAATGCTTATAAGTTTAGCTGAGTGTTTTGTTATTCTTTTTCATGTTCAAATCTTCTTCTTTTTTTTTAATTTACAACTACTTTCCTTTTTAATTTCTTAGATTAATGCCGAATGTTTATGTTATTTAAGTGTTCTCTTTAGTTAATGTTCTCTTTAGTTAAATGCTTTATTGATTATTTAGTTTTATTTTTCAATATTGTGTTTTAAATTTTCCATATGTTATTAATCTTGTTTAAGCTTTTAGTTTTATAATTTTCATATTTGTTTTGATCAAATTATTAAGTGGTGTAATGTTTTATTTCATGGAGTTTAAATTATCCTTAGTATGTTTGGTTCCTTTATGTTTGGTAGTTAGTCTTTATACATGTTCTTAGGCTTTGGTTAATTTAATTTCATTTTTTGTTTAATTTTTATAATCTAAAATTTTTGTTTAGATTGTAAATTAAGTCTTGGTTAATTAGCTTTTAGTTAATGTCCTATTAGTTTAAGTGATTTAAGTTTGCATTAGGTAAAGTTTTGAATTTTGATCTCGTAGATTAGTTGTTAATTTTCCAGCTTTTTTTTAATTAATTAATTATGATTTATGTTCATTTAATCTTTATTTTAGGTAGCTTAATCATGTGTGGCTAGTCTTCTTAGGGGTTTGGAGATATTTGAAGGATGAAGGGATGAAAATTGTGAGAATGGAGTTGAAATATAATTAATTTGGTGCTTGTATATTTAGGTTGGATTGGGATTTAGATTAAATATTATGAATTAGGAGTTGGTTTTAGGCTTAATCACCATCTAGGTAACTTCCTAATCTAAAAGTTAGGGTTAAATGTGTGATACGTAATAATCCACAGTGATTCCCGCAAGTAACAATAGGTTAGTTGAATTTGTTATGATACTTAATCAACTAACTTAAGGTGCCATACATTTAGGTTGTACCTTCTTAGCTCATGAATATGTGGCCTAAGTTAGTCGCTCCTTAGTACCTAAGGCGTCTTCACTATTAAATTTAGAGAGCTTATTCTAGGTTATAGATGGGGATAAGGGCATTGT
>JAOXYD010201367.1:0-21992 GCA_028565735.1 Pinacopodium congolense
CCTCCAACTACAGCATAAATGGTGTTACGAGTTGAAGGTGTCAATCTAGTGTAAAAGATATCCACTTATTACCACGTATTAAATCCATGACTTAGACACTTTGCAAGCATCTCCCTAAATTGTTCCCATGCCTCGTATAGACTCTCATTCCCTATTGTATGAACAAACTGATCTCAGTTTTCATTTTTACTATCTTAACAATTGGAAAAAAATTTAGCAAGGAACAATTTCATGAATTCATCCCATGTACTAATGAAACTAGGTTGAAGTGCTGACAACAAAGCTTTCGCCTTATCTCTAATAGACAAAGGGAAAAGTCTAAGTCTAATTGCATCATTAGAGACCCCATTGCTCTTGAAAACATTAAAAATATCAAGAAAATTTTGAAGGTGTTCATTAGGATCTTCTAAAGCTGAACCTCCAAATTGCGAGGTCCTAACCATTGAAATGATACTATGCGGGATTTCAAAATTATTTACATTGACTCTAGGCCACACAATGCTAGCCACATATCTACCTCAATTCCCTAAAGCTAAGTCCATCATGTTTGGTTACCTATTATCTACGTGAGGTCTTACATCTACATGTTCCTTATAGTGTATTTCTACAGGTTCGAATTCAGTGTCACTCGATATTCCTAATGGATCGTACATGATCACAAAAGCTTCTTTCTTTTTCTTTCTCAATGTATGCTCGAGTTCTAGATCGAATTCTACTGGGTCAAGATTGTGTCCCCGAGTATGCAGACAAATTTGAATAAAATACTAAATAAAATAAAATAAACAAATAAAGAAAGTAAAGCAAGAAAAAAGAAAGAAAAACATAAAAAGAAAAATAAATAGAAAAAAATGAAAAAAAATTCTGAAAAATTATGGAAACAAAACTTTACAAGTCCTAAAATAATTGACACTAATTGTCCTAATATTAAGGCCTACTAGTCCCCAGAATCGGTGCCAAAAACTTGTTACATTAGTTAGATGACTTTAAAACTTTGAATGGTTTTGAAATGATTTTACTTTGAAAACCAACAGAATAAAGGCAAGTACACCTATCACAAAAGTAATATAATGGAGTAAAATTAAGACTCCAGTTGTCAATCCCACAAGGAAAAGTTTTGCTTAAATTAGGTTGATCATATTACAATTATTTAGGAAAATTCCAAAAATTTTGATTAAAAATCTGAAAATTACTAAAAGTAGATTAACTTGGCTTAAACACTTCAAAAATGATTTTTAATTACTTTTAAAAAATTTTGAAAATTACCAAACATGTAAATTAGCTAAGGATTAGATGATTGATGATTTATTTAATCTTTAAACACATTTCAAATCCAATTAAAGTTCCTTCACAAAATCAAAACAAAGCCATGGTTAAGACTTTGGTTTTTCTCCATTTAATCTTGTCTAAAGTTTGGTTATGCTTTAAAATCAAGTGGGCTTTTATTTCAAGAAGGTGAGTTATGAAAAATTGATCTCAGATCCCTAACTTTCACAAAAAAATCCAAGTTTGGTCATGTAAGGATTATTTCATGTTGCTTATTGATTTTTCTAACAATTTAAGATGATTTCTAATGCTTAACTTATCTTAAAAACTAATCTTAATTGGCTAGCTCAAAATCAATTCATTTAAACCTTCAACAAACAAAATACAGAACCTTTAACATGCTTGATCATCCTTTTCATAATTCCTAATTCAAATGCTAAGATTGAGCTCTTGATACATAATAATCATTACCAATTTCCATAAGTAGTGATAGATTAGTTGGTTTTGTAGGCAAACTTAACCAATTAGTCTAAGGTTACAATCCTTTAGGTTACATTTTCTAAGCTTTTGTAATAGTATCCTAAGTTAGTCATTTTTTTATTTCTTAATGCTTCTATGCTAGTAAACTTAGAGAGTTTATTTTATATTACAACAAAGTTAGGGATATTTCTAGAGCTTATTAGACTTACTTATTTTGAATGGACTTACGATTTAAGGGCTTATTTGAATCCATAATTTAACATTTTAGCTAGAACACCCTTTTGTTTAGATTTGAGGATTGATGGTTGTCTTAGAATCTCGATGATACCTTTTACCCATTTCTTTGATATTGTCATTAGTTTTATCATTTTTTGGCACTGTGTTCATCTCTTTGTTTGCGTTAATTGCATATTATATTATTTCTTTTTCATTGCATTAAAGGTTTTTTTTAATTTTTATACAACATTGAAAATAGAAATTGCATTCTAACTCCTTGTGGTTTGACCTTAGCTTACCATACTACATAGTGAGATCCAATTAGTTTTATAATTTGCTAGTTTATGATGAGTTACCAATAGCAAAGAGGAAGCAATAAGAAAGGAAAAATGTAAAGTTATTGTATGAAATATTTTGATCTCTAATAACTAAGCAAATAATTTTTCCACTAAAATATTGTCACAACTAGAGCAGGCCTTAGTAATTTTGATTAATAAGTAACTTAGAGTAGAAATAACAAAAAACTAAGTGTAAGGTCTTTTGATGCCTCGTAAATGTTCTCAATATTATTAAATTTTCATTGGCACCAACATTGTATGGATGTTTATACATATTTCTTATTTATCTATATGACACATAGCTCTTACTCATTCATGAAACTATTAAGGTACCAATTAGACCATCAAATGATTTTAAAATGATCTCCATAATTTGAAGAAAATAATTAGTATCTTCTTAATTGAAAATTTAAATTTCGTCTTATTTTGCAAAAATAAGGTAGACATGTCAATCCATATGAATTACAAATGCCACACTTACTGAGAAGAGCAATATGCCTAATATAACAAGAGAGGAGTAATTTCAAAAATATATTCATTAGTAAATTAGATGTTAGTTCTTGTAATATAATAGGTAATAAGATATACACCTATGGCTCTAATGAAGGCATCATTTTACCATTCATACTTTTATGGGTCAATAGTCAGACTACCATATAGTAAGATTTTAAATATCCAAATAATTATTAAAGAAAAAAGTAGAAAAAACCATACTTAAATCATGAATTTCACTAGGGAAATCATTGCATAGTTTGACAATAAATCCAAAATGGAAACAAGTGTGAAAGGTGTGTAAGGACATAAATTGAAGTTAAAAAGATCTTATATAAAGAACATCATAATGAGATTGAGATCAAGATTATGAAGGCGAATAGATTAAACTATGTAACTTTTTTTTTAAAATTATATCCCATGCATCATAATGTTGTTTAAGGTTTCTTCTTTTTTTTTTCAAAAATTGTTGCATGATCGTTGACATATAGGTTAATTGCATATAGTTTTCCACAATCAAGAGGAAGCAGCGAGGGGTAGCCCATACAACCAATGGGGAGGATGGCACTACTGGCAAAGATCATCTAATGTAAACGTCACAGGCGCAAAGTGTGGTAGGCCTACTCGTAAGGAGCATGGGAGGAAAAGGAGTCGAAAAAGTGGAAGGGCCAAGGTAGGCCAGGTTATTTGACAGAAACGAAGTGCTTTTCCCCTAAAATTATCTATGGTTAAACTCTTCACATCTTATTAATGGATATAACCCCTTTTGTATGAATAGTTTATTAGTCTGGGCATGGATGTTCTTATTTGGACATTTTGTTTGGGCTACTGGATTTATGTTCTTAATTTCCTAGCACAGATATTGATAGGAATTGATTGAAGCATAAAACCATTATAAATAAATTTTCCATTGCTTTTCCTACTCACTTTATTTTTTGCAAGTTTATTTTTGTATTTGAATTATATTGATATATTAATTGAAATACATTGATATATTTTTCCATTACATTAAAATTGTTTTTAAGTTAATTTTTGAATTAGGAAAAAGGCTTATAAAATTTTAGTCACACCTAATTCACCCCCTAAGTACCATATAGGACCAATAAGTAATATCAAAGTTAAGACTTATATAAGATTTATTTTTGACAAAATAGTGGGTAAAAAAACAAAAAAAAAATTGTCACATTTTTAACCAATTAGTATCTTCTTCTTAACAAAAGGGTAAAACATTAATAGAACTCTTTTTTAATGGTAATGATTACTTGAATTAGAAGACTAGGATAAAATTTTTCTTTAGAATTAAAAATGTAGATTTATGGGACATAGTGTCGAATGAATCTCACATACCAACTAAAATTGTGGGAGATCAAAAGATACATAAATCAAGGGAAGAATGGTGTAGTAGTAATAAAAATTTTGTCATTGAATAGTAAGACTATACATATTTTATTTTGTACCATAGGTAAGAATGAAATAATAGGGTGTTTATGAGTTAGCATGCACTAGAATCATACATGAGGGTATGAATCAAGTAAAAAAAAAGGTAAGGATAGCATGCTTATTCACTATATAAACTTTTCCATTTCCATCAAAAAGAAAATATTTCTTCCATTTATACTAAATTTATTGATATCATTACTACTCTTAAAAGGTTGAGTAAGACTTAAACTATGTTAAATTGGACAGAAAATTTCTAAGGTCTCCATTAAAGTCTTGGGAAGCCAAGCTAACGATAATAAAAGAAGTAAAAGATCTTAGTTGTTTACCTTTGGAGGAATTAATAGCATCTTATTGAACTAAGAGAGTTTCAAAACAATGCTTTGATGATGAAAAACACATTTTTTACTAATGATTTACTTGTGTTAAAAACTCTTTCAAAAGATAGAAAATTTGATATGCAAGAATACACGTTAGAGTTACAGAGTCAAAGTTATTTGCATCTTGCAATATAGATTAAATCAAAGATGAAGAAGAAGAGCAAATGAAGTATAAATAAAGATCAAGTTTGTTAAGATTAAATGGTATATGTTTATAATTTTGTAAATATTATCATGATATTTTAAAATTTTTAAGGGCTTAAATCATACATATTCATTCATACTTAGGTACTTTGCATATAGGTCTTATAATCAAGAGAAAATGATTTTACAATTTTAAAGAAAATCCTCTTAATTTTGGAGACCTGTCAAAAGTGTGTTTGAGTTAAGTTTTATTAAAGGAATTGTTTTTATATGTTATGTGAAAGTTTACAAAACTTCAAAAAAATTTGCAAGTTTTATAAACTAGTTTCTAAAGGGGTTGATCAGCTAATTTAGCCTTAGTGGTCAACCAATGTGTAATTTCTTCAAGTACTTCTTGACTAGTGCTTAGGAGTGATCAACCAGTGTATTATGTTTTCAAATTATATTAAATTTAGGTCTATTAGTCAACTAATGCAATGGATTAATAGACTGATTGGTTGACTAACACATTGGACTAGTCAACCAATAGGCATGAAATCTGCATAGAATAACTAGTTTCTAATAGGAAAATGTGTATTAAATGATAGTTAATTTTTTCCAACAATAAAAAATGGCTAGTTAGATATTTTTTCACTATAAATACGTGTTGTTAAAATGTTTGTAAGTACTCTAAGTGAATTAATTGCATGTAAGTGCTATGTAGTGATTAAATTTAGTGAAAAAAATTATTTTATCTATCACATTATAGTGTTTTATGCATTTATCTTCAGTTTTGGTTGAGAGCCTTATTAAACACTTTGGTTGGTTAGAATAACATACCTTTTAGTGTATTTTTCTTGTAGGTTTGCTAAAAGTAAGTTGTAAAGGTTACTCTTCTCTTACAGGAAGTAAGATTTGTTTAAGTTGCAGGGTGACTCTTCACCCTTATAAGAAGATTATTGTTTATGGGTTACTCTTCACCCATGAAGGAAGATTTTGTACAAGGGTTATTCTTCATATATGAAGGAAGATTAGAGTGAATTTTTTAATAAATTATTAGAGAGTGGACTTACGCAAGGGTTGTGGTAGGGATATCGCAGGCCACTAAATAACAAATGTAACTTACTCTCTTAACTATATAGTAGGGTAAGCTAAGGTCGATCCCATAGATTCTAATGTTGATTAAAAACTACTGATTCAATTAAAATTGAAATAAACTAAAAATATAAATAATTAAACAAATTCAAATAAAATAAGAATACAAAATATTAGAAAGCAAACAACTATGATGAAAAATAGGTTAGAAAATATTTTCAAGATTTTAGAAAGACAATTGATCATCAAAAATGTAAATCGTGTTCTAACTAAGATGTTAAATTATAGATGAAAACAACTCTTGTATCCTAAGTTCCTTTAATTATAGGTAAAGCTGACAAGCTCTAAAATACTCCTAACTAACACGATAACCTAGAACACTCTAGATTCAATAGCGTAGTAGTATTAAGCACTAGGAAAAAATTAACGTAAGCCATAATCAAATAAACATGTATTATGCAATTTAATGAATCAAATTCCTAGATTAATTGATTAGGTTTAAATTACAAATTCAATTAACTTATTGCTAATTCTGACATCAATTAGTGGCAATTACGAATTACAAGTCAATATCTAAAATTCAAACTAGAAATCATAAAGAAATGGCCAATCCTATAATATAACCATGGTTCTTATCATTTGACCAAAGTTTTGATTCAATCCTAGCATAAAGAACAAAACCTAATCTCACAATTGCAATTCCCTTATCCCTTTATTATCTTCAAACCTAAAGAAAATTAAACTAACATACTAAATTTAACAAAAATGAAAAATAAAATCAAATAACTCATAATGAATTACAAGATAAATATAAGGGAAATTAAAGATTTAATAATCAACTAACTTAGCCTTTTTCACTTAGAATTTGTATCTTTAATTCTAAACCTACATTTTAACTCATGAAAAATATAAATTATGAGAATTCGCATCAAAATAGAGGTGAAACCATAATAAATCACACATTAGAATTTAATAAAATGCACCCCTATCAAGTTCCCCCAAACTTGAACTATTGCTTGTTCTTAAGCAATGACTTAAATAAGCGACTCAGAACAATCTCAATCAAAAGTTGAAAACTATTTGACTTTAAATGAAAACCAATCAATATAGTTGATTTATTATTTAAATCTTAACTCTATCATGATAAAAATGTTGTTATCAGATACGAAACACACTGTTTGTAAGGAAGTAACCCTTAATGTATAATACCAAGCATTTGAGTCGTTTCACATAGATAATTATATAAATCTAGTTGTGGAAGTTTAAGATAACCAAAATAAAATGCAAATTGAACTTGGAGTAATTAGTTGGAGGTCACCTAGTCTTTTGAAATTATGATAAAAATCTTGTCATAAATGACCCTCGTTACTCAACTAGTATACTCCTTTTGGCTTGTTTGAGATTTCATCTAACTTTTTGATACAAAGGTGAATATTTAATTGTTAACACCCCCAGTTACTTGGTTAGATCACCTCTTCAAATGGTTATAGCATTACTCATAGACTTTGATCTTTATATTGGCCCAAAGCCAATAGAGTGAAAAATATGCTCCTTTATTTAAGCAATCATGCACCTTTTTTACATGATGTTAAGCATCTTATTCCCATATGCATATGATAAACCATATCAAATTTCCTTAGAAACTTAATATCATACATAGGGGTTACCAAATCACATGTAAAGCACTGAAAAGAAAAATAAAAATGAAAAAAATGTTGTTAGAAATAATTCAAGATTTGATCAATGTTTACTAAATCAAAGAGATCAAATGAAATCAAAAACTGTAATTAATAATCCAATAAAAGTCGAGATCATTCTAAGATGAAACATTCAAATCATCACCTTTAGACTCACAAAACATTGTCACTAATGTTTAAAAATCAAAGTAAATACACTAGGTAGGATAGAAATAAAATTACTTCCTTGAATTATGTAATCCATGTAAGCCCTTGGTGAAAAAGATTGATGCTTACTTAAGTACCTACAAATAAAACAAATATAAAAAAGTAAAACAATAAGTTAGAAAATAACCAAATCCTATCTAAAGAAGAGAAAGGAATAAAAACTAAAAGAATGGTTGGATTGCCTTCTAATAGATGCTTGTTTATGATCTTTAGCTCGGCCCCCTTTTCATTCACATTATCCACCATAAGTTAGAGCTTCAAGCTCCATCACCTCTAAGTTTTGCATCGGATATTAATCAAATTTGAGGTGATGCCCATTAACATTAAACTCTTTCTCTATTGTCACTCATAATCTCACTAGCACTATAGGGGTATACCTTGGGGATTATAAATGGTCTTGTTCATCGTGAGTGTAGCGTGCCTGGAAAACGTTTTAGTCAAGAATGATATCGATCTTTCTGACCCATATTGAATTTTTCCATGAGATATGTTCATCATGAAATACCTTAACCTTATCTTTATAAATTTATTCACTTTCAAAGGAATCATTACGAAGCTCCTCTAGTTCTTGTAAATATAACTTTATATATGTACTAATAGCTTCAAGCTCCATGTTGGATTACTTCACCAGCTAATATGAATTATGCTTAAGCTCTATAGGTAGATGAAATAGTTTCACAAATACCATCCAATATGGAGGCATCCTGATAGGTGTCTTATCTGCTATTCTAGAAGTCGAAAAGGCATCATCAAGCTGCAAACTCTAGTTTTTTCTATTTGTATTAACTGTCTTCTCCAAAATCAACTTGATCTCTGTATTACATACCTTAACTTGTCCACTTATTCAAGGATGATAAGTTATAAAAACTCTATTAACCATTTGGTACTTGCGAGGAGAGTTTCAATTCTCTTGTTGAAAAAATGTTTCCCCTTGTCATTGATCATAAATCTCAAAAACCTAAACCTAACAATGATGTATGATTTTAAAAATTCTGCAACCACTTTTGAATCATAAATCTAGGTGGATTTTACTTCCACTCATTTCAAAGCATCATCAATAGTAAGCATAATATATTGAAAACCAAAAGAAGAGGGAAAGGGTTATATGAAATTCATACCCCAAAAATATAAAAAATTTCATAAATTAATATAAGAGTTTGTGGAATTTCATTCCAAGATTCTAAGGTACTTGTACTTTGACAATTGTCACAAGTATTTCAAAACTCATAAGCATCCTTAAATAAAGATGGCTAATAAAAACCACTCTCTAGGACCTTTCAAACTATTCTTCTTTATCCAAAATTTAATTTACATATGTAAGAGTGATAAAAGATTAAAATAGAACAAAATTCATCATCAAGTACGCATCTGTTAATCACGTGATAAACATAATGTTTCCAAAGGTATGGATCGTCCCAAGTGTAGTACTTGGCTTGGCTCCTCATCTAATCTTTTTATACTATAGTGAAATCAATGGGGAATTATTTAATGACCAAGAAGTTCACCAAATCTACATACCATAGGGTCTCCATATTGATTGCATGCAATTACTCATCTGGAAAATCATCATTTATGGGAGTGTTATTAACAACATGGTCGAGTAATTGGTTCAAGTGATCTACTACTAGAATTTTTATTCCCATCTTATCTCTAATTGATAGGGATGAGTTTCTTTATGTTTTTATATGTTCAATCATTTGAATTCGTCCCCATTTTATGTTTAAAAGTACTTAATTTATATTTTGGTTAATGAATAGGTTACCCCCTTTTGAATCAATTATGGAGAAAAATGCTAAAGTTACTTCAATTATGGAAAAAAAAATATAAATAAAACAAGCAAGGGAAAAATGTGATTGGCTCTTAAAATAGCTTTGGAGGAAAGGAGAAAAATGAATTAAGTAAGAGGCACTTAAAGGAGGACAAAAAAAATGTTTTCCTTATAGTTAAGGAAAAAATCTAAAAACTGTTGCACTTTAATTTAAAAGGAGATGCAGCCAAAAAGAAAAAAATATGGAGAGCTTTCCTTGAATTTTTAAGTGGAGTGTAGCACTTTTCACAAAGGAAAACAAGCACTCTAAGATAGGGACATGCATCCCTAAGGTGTATGGAGGTGATAATAAAAAACAAAAAACAAGCTTTCCATAAAAGGAGGAGCTAGAAGTGATGACTGAAAGTAGCAACAAAAACAAAAAAACAAGCACTTCTCCACTAGCTAAATGACAGCTTGGTGCTCTCCTTTAAGCTTATAACTTAGTGGAGCCCTCCATCCACTAAATTTGTTAGCATAAGAGATGGAGAGTTTCTAAAAGCAAAAGCAACGTACTTATCATTAGCCTTTTTAGATTTATTTTGAATTAATTCACTTTTCATTGCTTTTAGCTTAGTAAACTCGTTAGTTTAGCTTTGCTTTTATTTTATCTTGTTTTGTTTACTCTATGTCCGAATGTTATTTTCTTAGTTAATGGTTTTCATTTTCAATGGCTTTTCTTTGTCATGTCCAAATGTTATGGTTCTAATTCATGTGTTGACATGATGTCTTATGTATTATCATTTGTTTTTATGTTATTGTGTTATCTTTATCAAGTGTTAATTTTTAGTTCTTGAGTTTTCATTTATTATTAATGTCTTTAGTTAATTTATGTTCTTATGATATTAATCCGTTAATGTTATTGTTTGTTCAATTTATATATGTTGAATTTTTATTTAAAGTTTTAGTTTTAAGTTTTAGTTAATTAATTAATGGCTTAAGTAATTAGTGTTTGTATTAGATTAAGCTTTAAATTGTGTTTTTCCTTTAGTATTTCTAATTTTTCAGCCTTAGTTTTCATTAATTAAATATGGATTGTGTTTTTTTAGTTTTTTTGGCTAATTTAAGTATGTGTGGTTAGGTGTTTAAGGATTAAAGGTATAGGAAGGATGAAAGGATAATTAATTGTGAGAATAGATTTGGCTTTGAATTGATTTGGTGTTTTTAAGCTTAGGTTGGTTTGGAACTTTGGATAAATGACATGAATTAGGTATTATCTTTCGGCGTGATCATCTTTTAGGCAATTTCCTAATTTAATTGCTATAATTGAACATGGGATACATAATTGTCCTTGGGCGATTCCAAAAGTAGTAGTAGGTTAGTTGGATTTGTTATGATACTTAACCAACTAATCTAGGATTCCATGCGTTTTGGTTACACTTTTTGAGATTGCTTGACTTCATGAAGTGAAGGTTTTTATTTTTGATCTATGATAGGCATCAAATGAAGGACTAGAACCCCACTTCTTTTATATAGAAAGATTCCAACGGTTAAGTGTCCCTTTAGTTTAGCTTAGTAGTCTGAGTTAGTTGTTCCTTAGTACCTAATGCGTCTTCATTATTAAATTTAGAGAGATTTTTCTAGGTTATAGTGAAGATAGGGACATTTCTATAGCTGGTCAGATTTACCTAAGTTAGAGGAACTAAGGCTTTGAGAGCTTGTTAGAATCTATAGGCTAACATTATAGCTAGAACACCCTTTTATCTAAATTCAAGGATCAATAGTTATCTTAGAATAACAATGATATCTTTGACCAATATCTTTGTTATTTTTGTTAGTTTATTGTGTTTTTTTTTGTTTATCCTTTTTATTGTTTTTATTGCGTCTTTGTTATGTTAGTTCTTTTTAAGTTCAGGGGTTTTGTTGTTATTTTTCTTTATAACATTGGAAATAGCAGTACCCTTAGCTCCCTAGATTCGACCCTAGCTCACCCTAGCTATATAGTTAGGTTTATTATTTGATAGTTCAAGATGACTCACCATTAATCTCAACATTAAACTCTTGTAGTAAGAGGATCCAACGAATGATTCTTAACTTCACTTCCTTTTTCACATAAGGTACTTCAAGGTTACATGATCAAAATCAAAAATAATTTTAATACCCAATAAATAAGACTTGATTTATCTTATGTAAAAACTATAGCAAGAAGTTCTTTTTCTGTAGTTGTGTAATTAACTTGAGCTTCATTCATAGTCTTAGAAGTGTAGTAGATGACATGAGGATTCCTCTTAACTCACTAACCTAAAATCACTCCTACAACATGGTTAAAAGTATCACACATGAGCTCAAATGAAAGATCCCAATTAGGATGTTATAAGATCGATGTAGTGACTAATTTCTCCTTCAAAAGATTAAAAATTTTGTTACACTCTTGATCAAACATAAAAATTAGCATATTTTTTAAACAACCTGTACAATAGTTATGTAACCTTCAAAAGCATCGGATAAACCTGCGATAGAATCATGCATGGATAAGAAAATAATGCATGTCCCACATAGTAACACGATAAGGTAAAGAGTGAACAATAACTATCTTAGGTTTATTTACTTTAATTCCCTATTTTGAAAATCATATGACCTATAACTGTTCTTTGTTATACCATAAAATGAAACTTTTTGGAATTAAGAATAAGGATAGTTTCTAAGAATCTTTTAAACACTAAAATAAGGTGATCTAAACATTTATTAAAGGAAACTCTATGAATACTAAGATCATCCATGAAAATTTCTATAATTTTCTCTAGATAATTAAAAAATGTATTCGTCGTACATCTTTAAAGTTAAACCAAATGACTTGTGACGTTAAGCAAATGTTCCTTATAGGCATGTCAACATCATTTTCTCCTTGTCCTTTAGAGCTATGGCCACCTATATTAACCTAAATAACCAACAAGATAACAATGGTAAGGATGACCAATAAGGCGTTTAAGCATTTAATCAATAAATGGTAATGGAAAATGTTCCTTTTGACATAAAGAATTCAAATTGAACTAATCCACTTAAACTCTTTATCCATTTTACACTTGACTAGGCACCATCTCTCTATTGTTAGTCTCTACCATCGCGATCCTTGACTTCTTAGAAATTACTTATAAAGGGCTAGCCCACTTGCTATCTGAGATGGGGTTAATAACACCCACATCTATTTTAAGAACCTTCTTTTTCACCCCTTCATCATCAGTAGGTTAAGTCACCTTTGTACTTGCCTTATCGACATAGTTCCTTCTTCCAAAAAGATTCTATGCATGCACAAGGAAGGACTAATCTATTTTATATCCACAATAGCCCACCCTAATGTCACTTTATACTCTTTAAGTACTCGAACAAGCTTATCTTCCTATTCTAAAGTGAGGTCACTTACTATTATCACAAGTAGAGTGTTTTTTCCCCCTAAGAATGCATACTTAAGAATATTAAGTAATGGGTTCAATTTTACTTTAGGGGCTTGCACAAAAGAAGGTAACAATATATTAGTAATGACAGGCAAATCCAAGAATTTCATTACATACCTATAAGACCTATTTGGAAATGTCTATAGGGTAAACATGACTTCCTTCTCTTCAAGTGGTTGTATACTTCTTTCTCGATCAGAGTTATTCAAACTACTTATCATTTAAGGAAAGAAAATACAGCTATTCTATCAACAAGTTAATAATGTCTATCCTTGCTACTAATTTATAATTAGTGGAATCTCTCATAAGATCTAAGATGTTGAATCTTACCACTTCCCCCATCAAAATTCATGGCCAACACTTTCCTAATGCCATTAATTATTTGTGCAGGATGTCATTAAGAATAGTCTCCCTAGTAGAATAAGTGATGGATTTGGAGACTTCTCATCCCATATGTCTAATACATAAAAATCTACAGGAAAAACAAGCTTGTTTTCCTGCACCAATACATCCTCAATAACCCCTTCTACGTAAGTATTAGAATGGTCAAATAATTGAATAACAACACAAGTTTCTTTTAAAAGACACAAATTAAAAGCTTTGAAAATAGAAAGTTGCATCACATTAATTAAAGCTCCGGTCTGACATACATCGTTCATATCTCATGTTACCTAATCTTTATAGGATAGGGAATATATTAAGACCCTTGAATTTGGATTAAAACTTTCTTTGTAAAGAAATTGATACATTCTCTCTCATGTTAACCATTTCATCACCTTTCAACCTATGCTTGTTTGTGCAAAAGCCCTTTAAAAACTTTCCATAATGGCACTTTTTTTATAGCCTCAATAGAGGTATGTTCAGCTCCACCTTGCAAAAAATTTTCAATCTCACCTTCTTTTGTTCTTATGGCTTGTTCCTTACTAACCTACTTGGAAAGGAATAGAAACTTGGTTAGTAATATCATGAGAAGTATTACTTATTTGAACCCTCAGTACAAGTAACTCACACAACAGATTAGCAATCCAATGATTTAGTCCACTCAACCATCTCTCCCAATTAAAAATTAAAAAAAGTACTTACATTAATCAATACCTTTAGAGATTGTTCACCCTCCTTCTTTTATGGAATTGTTTCCTTTTCCAATTCTTACTTCCACCGCTCTTCCTTCTTCTTCCTAAACCCTTCCAATTACCTACCAAAAACATGCATCCTCCTTGGGGTTCCTCTCTGATTGGCTGGGAAGTCTATTAGAACCTTGAGCTTATAATCTTCCCTTTGTATTTTTTAGCTGGCTCACTTAATTCTCTAAGTTCTTCAAACCACTCCTCATTTCTACTATAATTGAAGAGTGTTTACAACCAAATTATTCATTATCTCCTTTAGTAACATTCCACCAACTAGTGATGGTGATTATTGAGATGGAGAACTAGGTTTAAATTGTGGCTAGACTTAGTAAAATCTTAGTAGAGAGGTAAACCCTTATTGTTGTTAAGATGTAGAAGGTCTAAAACATTTGAACTACTTTTTTTCTGGTTATTCCTATATATGAAATTAGGATAATCCTTCCACCTCAAATCATAAGTAGGAGCTCATTCCTCCTTTGTTGTCTTTAAAATCCTCTAATGGAATGAACTTATTTCTAATCCTGTAATGGAGGAGACATATCCATAGAATGACCGAAAAACGAATAAATTCCTCCTACCTTAGCTTGTTGCTTGCCAACGACCACCTGTTCCACTAAGTATATGAGATTAACTACTTATTGCTCTAACTTTAAGAAAGTAACTTCCTTAACTTACTTTATAGAAGATGATATGATGTTTCTAGTACCTCAGTACTATGAATTGACTACCATCGTTGCTATCAAATTCTTTGCATAATAAAATGTCATATTTACTAATGACCTACCACTAGCTGCATCTATAATATTCTTATCCATAGGCATTAATCCCTAATAGAAATACTGAATTAAAAGCTACTCACTTATCTAATGATTGGGGCAACTATTGTATAGCTTCTTCAAATGCTCCTCATACTCGTGTAGTGACTCTCCTACATCTGACCTAATGCCATAAATTTCCTTTTTGATGTTAGTTCCTCGTGATGTTGAAAAGTATATCTCCAAGAACAATTGTTGCATCTAATCCCAAGTAGAGACAAATCTAGCTAGTAGATCATATAGCCATTCTTTAGTCACATCCACCAAGGTAAAAGGAAAAACCTACAACTTCAATTGATCCACTATACACCAGTAGGTTTCATTCCTGAGCATATTATATGAAACCCCTTCAAGAACTTATTTGGATCAGTGATGTATAATAAATACAAAGAACTATTATCCTAAAAATCTATTAAAACAGGTAAAGCATGAATCATTCCAGGTCTAATTTTAAACTTAATTCCATCATCTGGATAATTTATTAAAATTGGGAGCTATATGCTCCTTCAAAGTCCATTGATGTTAATCATTACTTCTTCGATTTCATTTGTAGACTACTCAGAACTCTCTTTACCCTCCTCTTCTAATGATATTAAGCTTTCCCTCTTAGGAATAGTAATAAGTTGAGCTCACTTAACTTATTGACTTGGTGCACAATCTGCCATAGGATAAACTGAAAATAGATTGAAAGAAAAAAGGAGAAGGCTTCTATTCTTTATAAAAAATGTTTGTAGTGTTTGATGCTTGGAAGAGTTGTAAGGTATGGTGATAAAGGTAAAGAATAAAAATAAATAAAAAAGAATAATAAAACACCAATTCCAGCCCCCCCCCAAAAAATGGAGTAAAAAATTTGGTACGGCTATTTCAGGTCATCAAATAATAAACCTAATTTACTCAACCAACAATACATTAAGGTGAGTTAGAGTCACTCCCATAGAGAATTATTAAGTTTTTTACTATTTTTAATGTTGATTAAAAATGATTCATTCAATTGAAATTTAAATAAACTAGAAATATAAATAATGAAATAAATTCAACTAAAATAAGAACACAAAATATCAAGAAATAGATAACTGTGATGAAAATCATATTAGAAGTTATTTCTAGGATTTGGGAAAGATAATCGATCATCAAAAAACATTTAAATTATCTTTTAACTGAGATGTTAATCTATAGATTCAAAAAAGCTCTTGCATTCTAAGTTCTTCTAATTATAAGTAAATCTGACAAGCTCCAAAAATACTCTTAACTAGCACGATAACCTAAAACTCCCTACATTCAATGACGTAATAACATTAAGCACTAAGGAACAATAAACTTAAGTCATAATTACACAATAATAAATCATGCATGTTAAAGAATCAAAACCAAAGTTTTAATTTCAAATAACCTATTGCTACATGTGAAATCAACTAGTGACAATTATAAATCATAGGTCAATATCTAGCCTTCAAACTAGATATCATAAATAGGGTGGCCAATTGTTCAATATAATACCTAGTTCTTATCATATAACCAAAATGATTTAACCTTAGCATATAACTTAAAACCCATTAAATCCAATTCATATCTCACAATTGCAATTCCCTTATCTCTTTAATATCTTTTAACTTAAAGGAAGATATCCTAATGTATTAAAATTAACAAATATAGCAAATAAAATCAAATACCCTTTAATGCATAACAAGATAAAGATAAGGGAAATCAAAGATTCAATAATCAACTAACAATATTCAAAGGTTTAAACAAATATCCAAACTCAATCCAAATATAATAACATAGAAGCTAAAGAAAGAACAATAAAGTAGCAATAAAACCCAATGACAATAAGGCGTTTCTCTATCTAGAAAATAATTTCTATGAGTATTCATCATTATAAGATGAAAGAAATCAAAAATCCCTAAGCTATGAAGAAAACTAAGAAGAACCAAGTGCCTGCCAAAAATGGGAATAAAATTGATGTCCCAAGTCTATCTTATAACCTTAAATAATTACCCTTTAAGGTTTTAATTTTTCCTAGAGAAAAAAAGACTTAAATACCCTTAAATCTAATGTTGAAACACGTTTTTTTTTTTGGGAATTGATGACATTTAACAATACAATTAAAGACACTGTGAATGACCACAGTTGAAGGGTTTGATGCTCAAGCATTAATGGTAGTTTTTGGAGATGTCTTAAAGAAGAAGAACTTCTTAAATAAGAGGGACTCTAAGGAAGGTAAGTATGAATATAAATATAAAATATCTATCATCATTTTTTCGAGTGTAGGGAATCTAGTCACACGAGATCCCAATGCCTTTTCCTCAAATATTGTGGTAAAAATAAAAAAAAATGAAAAAAAGAGAAGGTGGAAGAAAGGAAAAACAATCTAAAAGCAACCACATGAGATGATACAAGTAAATTAGAAAGCGAGGAAGAAGAAGCAAACATGTGTTTCATGGAAAATGATAAGGTACCTTCATTTTATAGCTCTTGTAATGGCTTTGATGATGATCTTACTTATGATGAATTTGTTAAGAGCCTAGAATCTATGACTTTGGAAACAAAAAAGCTATCTTCCAAATATAAGGAAACATTGAAAATTTTAATTTCAAGAAAATTATAAAATGAGAATTAAATAATGACTTACACCATACTGAAGATTCTAAGAGCATAGATGATGATAATATGTAAAAATTAATATAAGAGAATGAAAAATTAAAAACTGAAGTAGACATAAAGTTTACTAAGGGAAAAGAGAACTTAGAATTTATGTTAGGAGCCTAAAAAGCATCTAATGATAGGTATGGTTTAAGATATGCATATAGAAGTGAACCATCAATTACTAAAACATTTTTATTAAGGAAAAGAATTTCGATGATGAACACATATACAATCCATATGAAATTATTGCATCCTCATCTAGGTTTTCACCTAAAGGAAAATTTCATGCATACATGTATAATCCCAAGGCTACACCTAGTAAGATAGTTCATCAAGGTTGAGATAATGCTTATACTAAATCACAATATCACTTTAATTCACCTAGGCCTCATTACCACCATATAAGGATCTATAGTGATAAAAGAACTAGGAATGCATGTGGATATAAGGCTCATCAATATATGATTTGCTATTTTTGTGTTAATTTTGGACATGTTGAAAGATTTTGTCATGCTAAACAAAAATAGTGGAACAAATTGTCAAGAGGTTAGATTAAAAGGAATATAACTAACCCTCAAGGACCCAAATTAGGGTGGATACTAAAATAAAATATTTTCTTTTTTTATTAATAAATTATTTGGAGGGAATTAGTTGTATATGATGGAGTTAAATTTGATTTATGGTCTATTATACTACATCTTTTGAATGATTATATTTATTAATGCTTTAATTTCTAGTTTAAAAGTTATTTTGGGATGCAAAATCTAAATCCAAGTCATATCAGTTTACTAATATAGTGTAGTGGTCAACCAGTTTGCTAGAAAATGAACAACAGTGAGTTTGTCTCACATTAGTCAACCAATGTTTAATACTAGTTGACCAATGCATATTGGTAGATTAATGTTTAGGACTGATAGACTAGTGTTATCGAATTTAAAAACCTCTTTTCCTTCTCATTTGCTCATTCTATGCCTTATTTCCTTTCTTCCCTCTCAAACCTTTTCCTGTGGCTTTAAGATCCCAATTATCTGTTATTACACATCCCACTATTGTTTCTCGTTGCTCTTAATAGACTAGGATTTCAAATCACATAAAAATTCCCTAATTTCATATCCATTTTCATCTAGCCTCGATCCTTTCTTCTCCATGACATTCCTATCTCTCAGGTGACGTTGTTAGTTATGTTCTCCTTCTTTTGAATTGTAGTTACTAATTCCTTCAACCATTTACCTCCATTCATCACTTTTTGATAAACCTTAAATTCCCTTTCAATTTGATATTTTCTAACTTTGTGAAAAAAATTATAAATTTATTGAACAATTTGTCTTTGATTTATGATTCATAAGCATAATATACTTTCAATTTCATATAATTTCATCCAAATTGCTTCACTTTTGGATTTTCAATAATCTTGGGTTTTAAAATTAGGGATTTTGATTTTTTGTGCAAAATTTTTGAAATTTCTCAAAATTATTAGTATCTTCATCAAATTTAAAACAAAATCGAACTTGTTAAACCCTTAATTGCATTTAGTTAGTTTAATTTTTTTATTAAATTTGGTTTTCCCAAATTTATTATTTTAGAATTTGGATTTTTTTAAAATTATGATTATTTATAAACTTTTTTGTGAAATTGAAATTTTAAAAAAGTAATTAGAAACATATTTGAATTATTACCAAATTTAATTTTTATTAACTTCATGATTTTAAACTCATACTTAATTTTCCAACTTAGGTACACTATTATTTATTAACGTTTTCTGCATATAATAGTCTGTTTTTATGAAATTGATCGCGAATTAAAGTCGCTGAAGTTGGTATATGGTTTATAGAAGAGTGTTTTATGTAGGTTGTTCTTTGATCATTAAAATTGTGATACCTATGCTTCACTACTACTCTTAGAGCTATCCTAGGTTTCCAAATCCTTTTCCCCATTAATCTCTCTTCATAAATCTCTTATTTACCATGGTTAAAACTAGAGGAGATGGTTCCATGTTTAGAGAGCCTATAAGTTCTTCATGTCATTCTAGGTTCTTAACTAAAGTTATGAATTCTTAGCTACCAACTCATCCCCAAAATAAGAAGGAGTATTATAATATTTACTCTCCTCAATTTATTGATTATGCCACCCATGAACTTCATACAAAATTGTGTCAGTTGCCTTAAACATCTAGAACAATTTAATGAGTATGGTCTTGTTCAATTGTTTAATGATTAAGAGTAGGAACACTTACTTACTTAATCATGTAGAGTGAGTCTTAAAAATGTGGGACCATTCTTTTATACCCTTAGATAGAACCTCATTGGAAATGAATATCATATTTTCTCTATGGTCCAAGGTGTAAACATTGTCCTATCTTTAAACCTTATCAATGAAATCCTTGGTATCCCTATACCCCCATATTATTCATCTTATGATTGCCTCACTAAACATATCAATCCCCATTCCAAACTAACCTAAGTACAAAGTATTTCTAAGATTTCTTGTGAGAAGGGAAACACCTATAAACACAATGATGTTCATGGGCTTAATACCATTCCTTCTGTCCAACATTTGTTTATCAAATATAACTTTCTTTTGTTCAATGTTCAATTTACTTTCCTAAGCCATGATGACCTTTGATTTTTCTCCACATTGATGATGGGTGAGAATATTCATGTTGGAGAATTCATCTTAACAACATGATCCATTTTTTTAAATGCAAGAAAAATAATCAAAACATTTCATATACTTTTATTCTAAGCTTTATCTTCCAATATTTCCATGTCCCATCCACAGAAGATGAATTTGAGTTCCATTCTTTCTTTGATCTCTTCACTTTTGAGTCATATGGATTTGAATTATTTTATGATCAAATAGCTTGACCTCATCAGTGCCAGCAGTAGCTTGTGTCTCCACTAACTTGTCCTCACTTTAATAATGATGATGATGATGCACCTTCTCAAAGCCATATAGTTCTCTTATCTATAGATGATGAGGTTAAATCTTCTTAACCACATATAAGTTCTAATTTAACATCTTTCCTACTTGCTCTTTATTCCTAAATCGCTATACTCTATGGAAAGATCAAGTTATTTTGTGATATCACAATGCATCAACTTAACGAGCTTAACACTCAATTTGATGAGTTGTTCACATTGTTTCATGCTCGTCTTCCTCCTCTGACTAGTTAACCTATTTTGAATGATATTCTTAGGAAATAGATTATTTTAAATAAGAGTAGCATTTAGATGTACATTTTGATTATTTTATATTTTGGATGTTATTAATGACATTATGATCTTTTGTATATTGAGCTATTACATAATTTTAGTGACAATTTAATGATTTTGTACATTGACTTGAGATATTGAGTAAATGTTTATAATATTGATTTCTCCCTTATTGGATTTTCCCATTTACGATGTTATCTTATGTATCTTCAACTTAATGTTATTATCATTGTTTTTTGAAAGCTTATTAAAAATCTTATTAAAATTGATTGTTTGAATAACTTTTTTATGAATTCAAAAATGGAGAGAAGATATATAATATTAGTTACTCTCATATAAAGGAGTTTTTGTTATGATGCAGGGATTTAGGGGAAGCCTAGAGTCTAAAGGGAGTTTATTGTTTTATTGATTTTATCTTGTCTTCTTTTTTTTTTTTTTTGACATTTGTAATATCACATGTTTCATTATCATTAAAAAGGGGAAGATTGTTGAACTATGATAGCATTTAATCTATGTCCTAATGATGACAAAACATCTTTACTACTAATGGTTTATTTGTTTTTAAATGTTAAAAAGATAGGAATGTTAAAGGAATGTAAGGACAAAAATGGGAGAAAGAATAGCTTATACGCAGAACAAATCAAGAATAAGATTGAGATCAAGATTATGAAGATCTAATAGGCTAATGTTAGGGGTTAAACTTATAGTATTTTTTATGTTATTTGACACTAATTTGACCCTATTTTAGTGCTTAAATGTTCCATTTAGGTGTTATTATGTTTATTTTGCATAAGGGAGCTTAAATATGAAGATTGGAGTCAAAAGACGAACGTTTTGCTAAAAAGTCAACCAAAAATGGCCCCTGTGGTTGAACAGGGTGCCGTTATTAATGAACAGGGTGTTGTTATTGGACGGTGGGGTGCCATTAATACACGTTTAACAGCCATTTTTTACCTAAATCTTCAACATTTGCAGCTTGGCTTCTTCCTCCACTTGCAGCTGCTCAATCCCTATATAAAGAGACCTCTCCCAGACATTTTAGGCATTAGTTTGAGGATCAAACACAATAGTTTTAGATCAAAGTAGTCTTAGGTTATTTTTCATTTCTTTCTTTTATAATTTGAGTGTTTCAGGTTATTTGGAGTTCCAGCAGCAGTAGTCACGTAGTTATGAGTTAGAATACCATCTAGCGATGTGATTTGGTTCATTCTAAACTCTTAATTTCGTGTATTATTGTTGTTATTTTGAATTAATCAAAGTATTGTTGC